>JAQFYD010001861.1:0-10971 GCA_034694225.1 Bourletiella hortensis
TGTTGCTATGTTCAAATTATGTTTTGACGAGTGCAAGATTTTTTGTATAATGAAAATTATGATTCAACATAGATTATTCGACTAAATCATTGTAATAGTTTTGTGTTTCTGAAAGTTCATTATTTCTTGAATATCTGCCATTATTTTGATTTCATGATGAAAATTGTATAAACAAAAATAAATAAGTATGTATTTCGCAAAATATTTTAAAAAATGACAGTTCTAAACCATATTTGTAATAGCTAGATAAAAATTCTATCTAAATGTTGTTTGGTATTGTTTTTATATAAAACTATAATGTTAATAGTATTATTATAATAATTGGTTTTATTTTATAAAAGCACAATAGATTTTTACTAGAAAGTACAATGGAGACTCAAAAAATAAATAGTTTTTATGAGGTTATATAAATAATTTATAGATTTGATAAACACAATTATATGAAAGTGTACTATTAAAAATTATTTCATATAAAATCAATATTTAAAAATCTATGTTTAATATCAATACAATTGGAATATTCTAGACAAAGTTCGGCGAACCCGGATTTAAAAGGCCCCGTAACCGAGTAATTGACATTTTAGAGTCCGCGTATCCGGGTATACCCGGATTTCTTGAAAAGCCTCCCAGACACCGGACAACCGAACCCGGTTTGAAGTTCGGTACATCCCTAGTTAAATCAAAACATATATGATCTTATATAAAAAGATTGTCATAGAATTATTGTAAATATTATTAATTTGGTCTGTTGTTGAATAATAAACGCATATAATCAAATAATCTATAAAAATACAAAAACCATCAATTTATGTACAACCTGGCAATGAAGCTGTAATAGTTCTCGAATTTTTGGGACAAAGTAAAGGCGGAAGCGACCAATTAATGAGGAAGCGGTTAAAAATATGAAATCAAGTTAAATAATAATTTAAAATATTATCAAAACCTGTTATTTTATCTATATTTATAATTAAATTTATCATATTAATAATAGAAATTTATTTATTAAAACCAATTTATACATTTTAACGTTTTCGTATATTATGGCCAACAAATTCTTATTTTTTATTTTTTCTCCTTTTTGATTATTTTGAGACATTGTGATAATCAGTCGAATAATTTAATGCATGACTGCCCCCATTAATGGGTCGTTATCCTTTGAAAGCTTAAATAAAATTTTTATAAAAATCAAATACAAGTGGTATTTAGAGTTTTAAATGAGTATAAAAGACAATTTAAAACTTACCGCATAATAATTATAATTAAAATTCATAGAAATACAAGAAATTACAAAAGAATGAGCATCAACTTTAAGCAAAAATTATTGAAAATCTCAAATAAAAGTAGCATTTGATGGCCCAATTTATTCAAAAGCAATATATTTTATAAAATTTTTAAAATACCTTATAAAATACATATTGAATTCCAAATGTATTCGATTAATCTCTTAAATCGACAATTTTTAAAGGTAAAAAACCGTATACTTTCTCATTCATTAACACTGATAAATAACTTAATACAACCTTGTGATTAGATTTTGATTTAAGTAAAAATAGTTTATGATGTGATATAATTAACTTATATGGTGTAATTGACATAATTATAAATTAATATACATTTAAATATATGTCCCTTTACTTATTTGACTAAAAATAGGCATCTCGACAATTATTTAATTATCATAATAGACTTAATAAGTTTAAATTGAATTATATCGCAAACTAGGAAGAGAATTCAGAAACCAATGAATACACCTAAATTAAATATTTTCATACCAGTAAGGAATACATGCATATTAAAATATATAGTGAAGATGCTCACTTTGTAAATGATATTATTAATATTATATTAAGTGTACCCATGCGTTTTAAATAAATTATTATAATTAAGAGAATAATAAAACTTATGTATAATACATTTCTTATCAACAAGTTCTTTACCATCTTTATTATCAATTTCGATAGAATCTATATTGTTTAATATGTTTCAACTTCCTCTAAAAGTCAAAACATTTAGATTAATACTTTTTAATATCATTTATTAGCACAGTGATGTATTATTGTTGTCATAATATATAATTTACCAAAATATTTTTTATAAATCTATATTTTTGTAGCATTCATTATAGGTTTTGAAATATTTTTGATTCTTCTGTTTTTAAAAATATTATATAATATAATATAACATTAATTTTCAAACATAATATTAGATCTTAAGTGTTAATTTTCAATTTAATAGTGTTTATAGAATAACTCAATTAAAGTTTTAACAATTTTATATACGACAATTTGTAAAAACATTATTCTTTAAAATTAATAATTACATATATTATCTGCCAATATTAATAATATATATCATTATAAATATAAGAATTATAACTTAATATGTTTAAGAACACTCAGAAAATAATCTAGATTTTTTTACTTTACCTGGGGCTCTTAAAAAGCATAAATGTTTTAAATATAATTTTTCTGGCATATACACTCATGTTGAACAATAATGACTCACATTACACAGCAATAACTACACTCAAATTTATATAATAATAATAAACATATAATTACCTAAATAAATAAAAAGATTCCTTAATTTTGATTTTTAAGATTTAAGTTCAATTATTCTATTTATGGTGTTATTGCTTTAGGAGTGTAAATTAATTCAGGATCAAAAAATAATAAATTAAAAATATTAAAATAAAAGCTGCAAAATATACAAATTTTTTAAATCAAATTTAATTGTTGCATAGTGAAGTTTTTAGAAAAAAGTCAAAAATCTTTAACTAGAACATAAATGCTTGAGGAAGGCTACTATAAAAATGAAAATGGTCTATAGTAATGTTATAAATATTATACAAAACAAAAAAGGAACTAGCAGAGCACCAGGGTGAAAAAGGCAATAAATAATAATGAAATAAATAATTTAGAACTTTATTCGCTTAAAACCAAAAAATACAAGCCTTTATTTATTCAACTATCTTTAAAATCCTAAAAATTAATAAAACAAGGCAAAAATTATTTAAGTATTTAAAACAGTTAAGTTATAAGTTTACACCAATATATGAATCTTTTTATTTGAATGAATCTAACACAAAGAAAAGACTTGGTTTTGCAAAATATGTAGTATAAATAAAAAGTAATTATAAAAATATTGTGTTTAAATATCAAAAGCAGTTTTTTCTTGACTGACAGGACAATGTTTGTGGAATAACTAATCCTAAATTAAGAGTTAAGGCCAATCTTATTAGAGTTAAACGTCAAAACAAAGAACGCTCCGTAAGGGTTTTGGGCGCTGTGACTGGAAATGGTAACCACAGGTCAAAGATTATAGAGGGTCGTTATTTATCACAAAAATCCATCCATTCTCTAGACAAAGTATTTCTGCCTTGATACAGTAACGAATTTGGGCGAAAGCCCTATATGTGGCAACACGATAATGCACTAATACATACGTCAAAAATTATCAAGGAAATTCTGAGAAACAAAAATATAGAAGGTTCCGCTTTGACTGCATAAAGTCCTGAACTAAATATAACAGAAACCGTTTGGAGGATGATCAAATATAAGATGTACAAGATAAAACAATTTAACGATAAAAAAGTTTAATAAAAGAAATCGAGAAATTTTCCAAGAGTATACCTAAAGAAAAGATAAAAAACTTTAGGAAAAATATCGTATAAGACTACTAGAGCTAATACTTCTTAAAGAAAAAAATTGTTTTTCAAATCTTTTATTTAGATTTTTATGCTTACTTAATATAAACTGATACACTATTTCATAACATTTAAAAATCTTAACCGTTTTTGAAGCAAATAATAAATTTGTTAAAGATTGAAAAATGTACTTTTTCATTGTTTCTAAGCTATACATTTAAATTTTTATTATTTTTTTATAATTTTGATTCGTAGTTATTGCTGTGTAAAGTGAGCATAATTGTTTAAGAATAGTGTATTAAAGCAATTCACACCTTTTCTGCAAAAATTTTCAACACCATTTTTGCACATGGTCGATGTATTTTATTTGTGATAATTTTATGGCTTAAAATAAGGCTAAAACACATAAAATTACTAAAACCGGACAATAATTTTTTTTGATATTCCAAAAAAGCGCGATCTATAAACCTTTTTGCGAAATATCGATGTACATTTGTTGCGAGGAAATGATGTGAATTACTTTTCATTTAATCTTACAAATTTGTTTAGCATTTTCTATTTTGATTAAACAATTTCCTTAAATATTTCAACTTTTTCAAAATGATTTAATCATTTTACCGAATTTAATTCAGCTTTTTCCCAAATACATTTCGACAGTTATACCAATTGAATTTAATTTGTTATTTTTTTAAATACATAAATTATTATTAAATGTTAAAAATGTACTCATTTAGGCAGTAAGCGAATATGTAATAAAAAAGCAAATTCTAAAACTATGCCATTTACAATTATATTTTAAAGCATCTGCGTCAAAATAGCCACTCTTTAAAATAGCGCTTTTAAAATATCATCAAATTTATGTCATAAATAAAAATACAAAATATCATTTGTTATTGAATAATTAGGAACAATAAAATAAATCAATTATAAAAAAATACATTATAAACTTGAAAGGAAAAACTTTATCTTTTAAATATTTAGACTCAAAGCAACTAATTATATATTGGCACCAATTTTAATAAATTGAATAAGTCAAAACTAAGAAAATCGAAATGTTGACATCATTAGCGAAAATGTGCTATGTTGTTTTCATAAAAACACAGTCTTTTTATAATTTTAATAAAAGTGTATTCTGGATTTTCCCAGGTTAAAAAGATACAAATCATCATAAAGAAAATTGGCCTTTGTATTCGACTTAAATCTGTAGATGATAAAAAATACAAAGATAAATGAATAAATACATGATTTAGTTTAACGATGCTGTATTATACATATTAAAGAAACTATCACATAGAATGTGAGTTTAACACTTACATATAATTATCTATTTTTATCTTTTAATTGTCTTTGAATTTAATTATAAATATAAAGCTAAAATTACAATAGAAAATTATCTAATTGAATAAATTCATATAAATTATTTATCATTTTGCTTATATTTAATTTTTACGCCAACGATTAATCAAATCAATATTAATAATTTTGATTTTTCTAGGTCCTCAAAATTGTTGAAATATATTTGGAGAAAGTTGAATAATTTTAGGAAATTGTTTGATTAAAATGGGAAATGCTATATATAACTAGAATGCATAATTCGACCCAAGGTTGTTTATTTATAAATAAATAAAAATTTGAGGGCAAACTTTCATAGCGAGTCAAGGCTTTAAAAAGCGAGCCACTTTTTTAAAAACGATTTAATTAAAAGCCGACTTTTATAAAAACAGTAAAGTTTTACAAAAAAAGTTAAGAAAGTTTGCAAAAATTATAAAGGATCCATAATTTTATAAAACGAGTCAGAGGCAAAACAAAAAGAACTTAAGTATTGTACATGTTTAATGCGCAAAATATTTGACCGGTTTTTTGCCTGTATCTCATGTATAATTATTAAAAAATGTATTTTTAAGAGAAAATATGGAGTTCAAAAAATAAAAAATGCCAAATAAAATTAAAGTTATTAAAATTTATCATTTAACAGAATTTATGAACAAAATCTTGCTATATTTTTTGCGCATAAAACCTGTGAAATACTGTAATTAGATAAAAATACTTAAGTTTAAAAATTTTATTTGTTTCACAATTAATCCAAACACATGGTCTATAGAAAAATATCAAACATGGAGATTGTTTTTATGCTAAAACTTTTGAATGAATTATTGTACAATTTTTTTAACTCTAGTTTTATCCTATATTTTTCAACAAACATTAAGTGCATCAAATGATTAAATAATAACTATTTTATTATTATAATGCATTTAGCGTTGTCTAAAATCAACTTAAGATGTCGATCAGGTATAAAAAATTAATTTGATTGTTTAATGTTTTAAACATTTTTTGTTTGAAGAATTGATTAATTAATAAATTACAATTTACTATACGAATTTCATTTACAATTTTTAATTTTATTTTGGTAATATTTTTTGATTAGCGAAGAATATATTAAACATTACTTATACTTATAAGTATATCACTAAAGTGGGAAAATATGTAATAGTTAACACTAATGCTTCTATTAAGCCATTGAGGACATATCTACAACAGGTTGTATAAGAACTCCAAAAATCTTCACCATAAATATTTATTTCAAATGTCATTGGTAATTTTTTGGCAAAAAGACCCCTTTTCGGCAAATGGCTAATATGTATTCATTATCATTAAACATCAATATTTAATCGAGCTTATATGATTTTGAAAGAAATAAAATTTTTAAATTTAAGTCTTTTTACCCAATTAGTTCTTTTATATAAAATTGTGTTTTTTCATATTTTTATATAAAATGTATGTTTATTAAAAAATATACAAAGCAGGTACCAATGATTTATTAAAAGGAAGGTACTGCAAGGATTCCAATTCTTAAATGAACATACCTTTGGAGTTTACATAAATTTTCATTTTTTAATTCAACAGAGTAGTTATTGATTACTTACATGATATTTTTGAAGCAATAATCTATATGATATTGTAGTTTAGATCTTTATAAATAAAAATACTTATATTAATGTGCATTTTTATGTACTATGTCTATCATGAATTTTATAATGCATGTTTGATACACCATGCCTACTTATAGAATATATTATTTCAACAATCTTACCTTAAGCAAGTTTGAATTGATGAGTTCTTAAAGATCTATACATTTTTACGTGTTTGATGTTCTGTTTTTATTTATAATTAATTAGTCATTTTTTATATACAACCAAATTCATAAAATTAAATTACGTTTTATAATTTTTTCCAACTATTTTTACACTTTTTATAATGCTTTACTGCTAATGTAAAACCCAGATCTTTATTAGCTGGGTTTTATAATAAATTCACTTGTTTTATAAAGTCTTGACTCGTTTTATAAATTTAACCAAAATTTAAATACCCAAACCTCGGAACATCCCAAAAACTAGATTGGGCCAGAATATAAAAACTGTATTGCAGTTGTGGAAAAATAATAAAATTTTAGGTTACATACAAATTGATATTTGAAACTTTATACAAAAGCATAATTTTTCATTGGTTAAAAGTCAATATTACATAGAATTCTAAAAAAATTAAAATTGTGTTAGATATTATGGGTTATACATATAGAAATAATTAATACATTATGAGGATCTGCAAAAAAGATGAGTTTAAAATTATATAAAAAATTAAATTTTTATAAAATAAATATTATTAAATAGATTAATAATTTCTTTTTTAACAATTGTTATTAAAACTAAAAATAACTCATATAACAAAGAAATATAATCTAAGTGTATTTATTTCAAAAAAAATCTTTAATAAACCTTAACTAAAGTACTTCTATCAGCTAAAGATCTAATACCAAAATTTATTTTTCTACTTCCTTTACCAAACTTTTTAATTCCAAATCTTGTATTGTATCCATTTTTACCACTCAATCCAGCCAATCCTTTAACTTTTCCAGCATTTTTATTAAGACTTTTATTTTTAGATCCATTTTTGTTATTTGAACCATTCAAATTTTTAGATCCATTCTTATTATAACTTATATTTTTACCATAACTTTTATTACCATTCAAATTCATACCTAAATTTTTAATATAACTTGCATTTTTCATACTGTTAAAATTTTTACCCGAATTTTTAATATAATTTGCATTATTAGAACCATTTAAATTTTTATCACCATTTTTGTTATAATTTTTATTTTTGGAACCGTTTTTGTTTCCATTTTTATTATTTCCTATATTTTTATTATAAATTGTATTTGAAGAACTATTTTTATTACCATTCTTATTATTACCTAAATTTTTATTATAACTTTTATTCTTTGATTCGTTTTTATTTCCATTTAAGTTTTTGCCTAAATTTTTATTATAGCTTGTGTTTTTAGAACCATTTGAGTTATTTCCTATATTTTTATTGTAACTTGTGTTATTTGAACCATTCTTATTTTTTCCCAAATTTTTATTATAACTTGTATTCTTAGCACCATTTTTATTATAACTTGTATTCTTAGCAGCATTTTTATTACCACTAGAATTAACACCTAAATTTTTATTATAGCTTTTATTTTTGGCACCATTTTTATTACCATTATAATTTTTACCCAAATTTTTATTATAACTATTATTATTAGCACCATTTTTATTATAACTTGTATTCTTGTAACCGTTTTTATTACCATTAGAATTAATTCCTAAGTTTTTATTATAGCTTGTATTATTAGATCCATTTTTATTGCCATTTGAGTTATTTGAACCATTTTTGTTATAGCTCGCATTCTTATTACCATTCTTATTACCATTCTTATTACCATTTGAGTTATTTGAGCCATTTTTATTGTAACTTGTATTCTTATTACCATTCTTATTATTACTTAAATTCTTATTACCAATCAAGTTATTAGCACCATTCTTATTATAACTCGTATTTTTAGAACCATTAAAATTCTTAGCCTTATTTTTATTTAAATTTTTACCATAATTTTTGTTTTTAGATTCATTTTTATTTTGTCCTAAATTCTTATTATTAGATTTATTTATGTTGTTTCCTAAACTTTTATTATTATTTAAATTCTTATCATTATTCTGATTCTTTGATAAATTCTTATTTTGGGAACCATTTTGATTTTTGTTAGAATTATTGCCTAAATTTTTGTTTTGTGATCCATTTAGATTTTTGTTAGAATTATTGCCCAAGTTTTTGTTATTATTAGCATTCTTTGCATTATTTTTATTATTATTCAAGTTTTTACCTAAATTTTTATTGTTATTTAAATTTTTGGCTTGATTTTTATTATTATTTAAATTTTTACCTATATTTTTATTATTATTCAAATTCTTGGCTTGATTATTATTTAAATTCTTAGCTTGATTTTTAATATTATTCAAGTTTTTAGCTTGATTATTATTCAAATTTTTAGCCTGATTCTTATTTAAGTTATTAGCCATATTATGATTATTATTCAAATTCTTTCCAACATTTTGATTATTATTCAAATTCTTGGCTTGATTCTGATTATTATTCATGTTTTTAGATTGATTTTGATTAGCATTTAAATTTTTAGCTTGATTTTGATTATTATTCAAATTATCAGACTGATTCTCCGACTCATTATCATTATAATTAACATTACCACCTTCCTCATCATCATCACTATCATCATCCTCTTCTTCATCAACATTCTGATCTTCATAAGTGTGGTATTGAGGTTCTTCATTAGTAGAATATTGAGTAGTAGTATCAGTAGGCTTATAAGATTGATAATTTGTAACTCGGTTTTCATCAGATCCTACTTTGTTATTAGATTCTGGTTCTTCAGGCTGAGTTTCTTCAGATTCAGATTGATTTGAATTTACTGATTTATCTGCAAGTTCTTCATTAGATTTATCCGTATTTTCTTCTTTATAACCTTCGGAATATTTTTTATTTTGTTCATCTTTGGATTCTTCATTAAATTTAGAATTTTGTTTTTCTACAAGTTCATCTACAGATTTATCATATTTTTCCTCTTCAGGTTGTTCAGTAGACTTATCAACATCTTCACTAATCTTGTTTGTTTTATCTGTATCTTCTTCAGATGTTTTATCATCTTTTTCTTCAACTGATTTATCCTCTTGTTCTTCAGTAGA
Source organism: Bourletiella hortensis (assembly GCA_034694225.1). Classification (NCBI taxonomy): domain Eukaryota; kingdom Metazoa; phylum Arthropoda; class Collembola; order Symphypleona; family Bourletiellidae; genus Bourletiella; species Bourletiella hortensis. The sequence goes on from JAQFYD010001861.1 coordinate 9,730, forward strand.
CTTATCATCCTTTTCCTCAGGATTATCCTCATCTTCATCCACCAAATTAGCCATCAAATCATCATCTTCATCAGCATCAACTAATAAACCATTACTACCTTCCTCATCAACCAACATACCTTCAGATTTATTTCTCAGATATTTAGAATTTGGATTATTAGTATTTAAACTAATAAATTTACCTTCATCATTTTCTTCTATATTTAATGTCTCACTTATATTCTCTCTCTTGCTTAAAGGATATGTATTAAGCTTGGTTATCAATAATAGTAGTGTACTTTTCATCTTTATTCAATTGATGTTGGTATCTGTCCTTTTTATAATTGAATTTTTGGATATCCTCTAATTATGTAATGTAATTAAATTTTTATTTGTTTATGTAAATTAATACCTTTAATATAATTTAAATTATGCAATAATTGATTTGTTTATTTTGCATCAAAATTGTATATAATATGTATTGTTATTTTGGTTTTATGCTTATTTATTGTGAATTTCTTTATAATATTATTAAAACAGTACCAAAAATTTATGTAATTAAAAAAAATATAATTAATTCACAAAAAGGCATTATTATTTTAAAATCAAATAAATTAAAGTAATAAAGAAAAAATGAAATTCTATGGTTTTTAGTATGTAGTTCTGAATAAATTATACTTATTATAAAAATCACTTAACACTGTAATAAAAGTAATTGTATTTTTATTACAGTGTTTACTTTATAAAGAAAAAATAAAGTATATACCAGCTAAAATAAACACAAAATATCACAATAAAATAATTATAATTTCTCTTTTATAGTCTTTCACAGGCTATTTGCGCAAACAAACTGTGAAAGACTATAGAAATTTAAAATTTATTTAAAATTTGATAAACTAATTTAATACATAAATCATTAATTTGACTGGAAAATTAAAAGAAAAAATTTCATTAAATATAAACTACTTTTTATTTGTATAAGTTATTTGTTTTATTTATAAATAAACAATCAGATAATATCTCGCTTTTATTTATTCATATTTAAATATAATTAAAATTAAATTTGATTTCAAAAAAAATAAAAACAAAATTAAAGGCACAAAAAACTCAATAAGTTAAGGGGTAAATTGGTATACATACTTTTATTTATAAAAGAAAATTTTGCCAATAAAAACAAGTGTCAAACTAATGTTAAAGAATGAAAATGTTCTAATGAACATTAGAGAACTATCAAAGGAGTAAAATAAATACAAGTGTAAATCT
>JAQFYD010001862.1:0-10969 GCA_034694225.1 Bourletiella hortensis
TTTTATTATCTGGTCAAGCAATGCAGCCAACGTTGTGCTTCGTGGTGCGATTAAGTTATGAATTATGTATCTAGTGATTTTTATTGTATCCCTGTACTAAAAGGGATTTGAGCATTTAATTCAGCTCTCCTACTGTATTCTCACTAAACAGGATGCAATGGAGTAATAAGAAAGTATATATAATAATTGGGTATTATGGACAAGTAATAGACGAGATTGTGGTGTAGCTCCGGTAAAAACTGAAATCATTTGGTTTGTGTGAAGACTGACGGCCATGAGGCCAATAATTTTTTTCCTCTTCCTGCTGCGGGATTTCTCGACTCCCAAATAGGGTAGTAAAGGGCGTATTACATCTCGTAATTTCATCTCGTCTTTCTCTCTCTTCTTGAGTCTGGCATTTGTTGTTCGGGGAAGCAAAGTCTATCTTAAAGACAGAGAGTCAGTCTGACATGCACGTCTGGTTCAATTCCTTTCTTTCTCTTGAAAGCAGGTACTCACATATACAGTCCGCACTTCTGTAATCGCATTCTATGAAGGCGTCAAAGAAATCTTCATTATTCGAGTGTCATTGTACCATCTACTTGGCATATCAATACGGCTATCTATTTTTTATGGAATGTGTTGAGACCCTAAGCATATTATACTTTTCATCCGCTGATCAGTCAAGCTCTGGATTTCTGTTCACTTGTCTCATTCCTTCTCACTTTCTTGAATTATTCTGCACACAGTAAGAACATGTCTGTGGTGTGGTAGCAGCGGCGACATGAAAATAGCAAGTGGAAACTTAAGTAAGTTTGCCTTTGCTTATTCCCTGCTTGCTTGCCACGGTGAGTTTATATTTGAAAGGTACTGAAGCGAGACGAAACGTCTCGTATTCATTGTAAAAGTTAACTAATACATACGGACTACATTATACATACCTTATTACTATGGAACATGGGGGAAGAAGAGAGGAACCAACACAAACAGCTTTCATGTTGACTGTGAAATTGCCTAGCCTATGGTGATGATGATGATGATGGTAAAGTTGAAAAACTATGGTCTCATGTTTACACAAGTAGTCGGTCTCGTGAACGACTGAATCTAGAAGTCTAATATCATGCGTGTGTAATATACCACAACAGGCTAACCGGCAACCCACATTCAGCGATCAGCATGATGATGACTGTTTTTGGAATGTACGAGGAAATTTGACGACGACAAGGAGGGGCTACGCTACATACTATAGAGGCATGGGTTCCAGTTTGCTTCTATATGGTACCGATACGGATCAAGAACTTAAAGAATGTTACAAAATGCGAGAGCAATTAAAATTTACGGGAGGCAGGCATGGGAGAATGAGGAATCATGCTTATAGCTGTAAACTGAAAGCTTTATGACCGTAATTTCAATTTGTTTCCTTCTTTCCCTATACGTAACTTTGATTGTCAATCAGAAAAGGAAGCTTGCCCGGCTTTGCGTGGTAACTTTGTTAACGCACTCAAGCTCCTCGCCATACTCTTTCACCTTATCTCATGAAAATTCAACACAGAAAAGGATGAAGAGGATTCTCACGAAACCTGGACAGCGAGAGAGAAACAGAGAGAGTCTCTGATGTATGTGGAATGGTCAGCTGAGATAATTTTTTCAGAGAAATATGACGGTCAAAGTGAGTTGAAAAAAATTGAGAGGATAAACTGCTTCATATCTCGAGTATAAATTATGTGCTAGAGCAAGCCTGGAATAGAAATGATCATTAGAAGCTATTATTTATCCATGTTTGGTATGGAAATGGAAAAGGATGGGGTTTAAACTATACGAGCATTCCTTACACCTCATTCCTTCCCATGTATTCTTCACTTAAATGCATTCATTCCATTTTTCTCCTTTGCTTCCCAAGTCCCATACGGGTTTCGTCTTCTTCTTCTTCTTCTTCTTCTAATTTCACCACGATCATCATCCCATAAGATAGAAAATGAGCCTGCTTGTGTCCACATATTATCAGAAAGACATATGGACGGGGTGCATCCTAGTATGTCCAGAAAACCAGACTGGGAAATTTTGAGTACCCCCCACCACAACCCTCTTCTAAAGGAACTTGAGCATGTATGAATGCATCCAGTTTTGTGAGGCTTGTATATGTGTGTGTGTGTGCATACGTAAGCAAATAATTATAAATAGACGTACAAATTCAGGCAGACATGACATGAGATTGGAAAAATGGAGGGAGGGAGAGAGTGAGACAGAACGAGCAAAATAAACTTGTGTCACTCACATATGCCACAGGCTTGAAGGAAACACACAAGTGCAAGAGTTGTTGGTTGCAGGAAAGGAGTGAGTATGAAACTGTCTTTGGAAAGCAATGTTATGAAATGAACGTATGAATTTTTACATAATGTCTGTAGTATGTCTTCGTACCACTCAGCACTGGAAAAGGGCCACACCACGTGTGTACAAACCTCTTCCTCACTCCTGGTGAGTACTGCCTTGAATTCATGAATGCATGTTACTCCGCCGTCACCCCATATGAGTTTCTCTTTTTCACGCTTAAACTAATTCCAGCTTCTATACTGAGAGCAGTAGCTAGCTGTATTTTTCAACTATAGGCAGGAGGGATAAATAAAAAGATAAGCAAAGGAGGTGGATCCAATACGAAAGGGAAAAATTGCCTTTCTTGCGAAGTCACACCGACGCAGAGAGGGATTGCAATAATCCACTCGTGAGTCAACGATCGATGGATTTTTCCAATCCGCTAATTCCTGTCTCACCTTGCGAATACAGTGTCATTATTTACTCATGCCTTCTTGTGTGTGCGAGACGTGGAGACTTTTACTTTCAGAAGACATAATTTATGCAAGTTGTTTTGCAGTACAGAAGAGTAGGCAGGCCTACACACAAGTAACAATCAAGGTACAAGATTTCCTTCCAGCTGACAATCCGCATGGTTCTTTTAGTGCATGTGGGCTATGTAGCAATGTGCAGAAAAGCCAAAGATCTTTTCAGACAAGATTTCAAGTGGGCTTTCTTTTTGGAGTGGCCTCTCATGGCAGTGCCTATTCAAGCATCATCATCATCTTCATGTATCATCATGAGCCGCCAGCCAGGATGCATGCATGCGCGTGGTACATTGACTTTGGTTTGAAGGAGACAGAGAGACACGGTTCTGATTCTTATGTATGTATATATTACGACAACAAAATTCCGGTACGAGTAAGCTTCATTCCTTCACGCAGTCACACCATATAAAGTTGTGAATATATTATGATTATTATTCTGAAAATCCCTCATGTAGTTCCTCTCCAGTCCTGCCTGACTGTGTGTGTGGAAACTCGAACGATATTGTTATAGCATAAATCCCTGAGACACACAAGGGGTTCACTGGTTGCTCCTAATTATGTGCATCCTAACTCAGACAATTAGGCTACAAAACTTTGGTGTTATTCGTGCACGATTTATAAGCTAAGCTCTTTGCAGGATTACTTTCAAACTGTGCGTGTTTGTCCCTAAGAGCTGTGTGTGATGTAAGGAGGAATAAATAAAGGGATTTTCACCCATGCTGGTCTTGAAGATCACATCATAATAATGGTGCCTCCACCCACGCACTGACTGAGAGGCCTTTTAGTGCTTGTGTAGTTACAACAGTAGTACAAACTATCAGAACTCTACTCGGCCATGCTCCTATGTCCATGAAAAATTTTATGTGTAGTCTCTATACTGTTCGTGAGCATGCAATTGTGAAACTCTTTTGTTCATCATTCCTTTCTTTTTCAGCTTCTTTAGTACTACAAGCTCTTTCACAAACTGACTCCTTAATGCTACACAAACTTTGAGTATTTGCCGCCATACTTCCGGACTAAGCTTCCAGGACATTTTCCTCTGGTTAAGTCAAATAATAGTTATCCCTGTAGCAGGATCTGCAATGATGGAGTTTCATCATAATGAGCTGAACTTTACCGTTCATTGTGGTTTATTCAACGTCCACGTAACTACTTTTTACTTATGAGGGAGATTGCATTGGTAAAATTCGGAGCCGTACACATTTATGCTTGAGCTATGCAAACAGCTCTGTAATTATCGGTTGTTTGCGCAGGAGACAATATGACAGGTATAGACAGAAGAATTCATCACCATGCTCTCATCATGCCTGGCTTGTGTTTGTGTCTACACCATTATTTTTAGCCATTACGACCGTCGCAATCATTATGCCATCAGCCTTTTCACACACACTCATAGCACGAATGAGGCCAGCTCAATCATCACGGTTAATTGCTCCTCCAGTGTGGTGTGCAGAAACCCAAAGGTCTCATACTTTCCGATGACCTTTCGGGCATGTGACAGTTTCCGGGAAACGGGTCCCAATATGGGTTGACATTCACCCGTGCGAGAATTACACATAAATCTACCAAAAATTCCTCTCTCCTGCTCTGTTGATTTTTTTATTGACATTTACGTTTAATGTCAGCCACAGCCTTATTGTCTACTTTGAATTATTATTTCAGTAGCTTTCAGCAAACATTACTCAAAGCTTGTGGAACCATTGTAAACACAGTACTATAATGGAAGCTTGAAATGTTAAGTACAAACTAGAACCGATCTGGTCCTGTATTTGTTCAGGACATGTGAGGATGGAATACTTGACATATTGCTATTCACAATACAGTAGACACGTCGTTAGTCCAACTCATTTGATTTTCTAAGTAAAACCAAAGAATAATCATTTTCTTCTGGGCGTTATTATTTAACATTAGGAAATTACTATTCAAAAAGGAAGCAGCAGCAGCAGCAGGGTCGTATGAGCTCACGTAAAGAAGTCCAAGAAGATAAATATGAATTTAGATTGGTCTAGCGGCCATTAAAAGAATAGTGTTGACTCTCATTTGAACCGTCATTATCATAACAGTCGTAGTTGTGGTCGTTCCCAATGAGTGGCTTATGCATGCCTTAATTGGAATCACATAAGTATCCTTTGTTTTGTGAGCAGATGCACGTGGTTTTCTGATGTACTTCCAGTCTCTAAGACTGCGTTTCCACTGAGAAAAGTAGGAACTGGTGATGATGGTACTTTTGAGCTCGTTCTTAACAACTTTTACATTTAGAGTGACAAGCAAGACAAAGCCAGGAAGTTTTACGAAGGATGCTTCACATGTAATTTTGCACAAAGATTTACTACTCTGTGAGCTTCTACCACCACCGCTGTTGCTGCTACCAGCAAAATACCGCATTACCTCGTTTAATATCTGAAGAGTGGAGGAAATAATAATTGTTGTATGACAGGAGGGAACATAAGTCCTACAAAGAATCAAAGGTGTGAAGGGAAAGCTTTAAAGTATTTATTTTTCTCATTCCAACCAAGTACCAATCCAGTTCTCTTACAGTTTCATCATGACGCCTGTAAATGGACTTGTCCATATTCGTCCCTCTACTCTTCTCAGTCAGCTTGCTCTTTAATGGCACTGCCCTGACATACACATGGATGTAGAAAAGACTCTACTCGGAAGTTGAGACTCTGTTGCATACTGTAAGTTGGATACTACAAATTAGATTTTGAATGGCACTGGAAATTGAGACAGATTCATCTGTCAAGGAATCACCGTTTTAGCTACTTTATGAGCTGTAAGAGTTTCCAGTCAAGCTTATCAGATATATGAAATAAAATTCGGTATTTTTTTTAAATCTCCACGAAGATGAAAGCAATAAATGAAAACAAAATCCACTCTTTGTTCATCTCTGTTTAGAGGAAGGAAGAAGATGTTACACTGCTTAAGCGGAGGGCAGGATGGCAGTAGTGTGTGAATAGAAAAAGGCGTTAATCAAAATGGGAGGAGGTCCAAGTGGGACAGCAGGCTCGACTCTGAGGAATTTAATGTGTGCGTATAACCCCACACTTTTCTGTTTCTTAAGAAATACAAGAGTTGTAGGTTTACTCTGTGTATGTACTATGGGTATGCTCCAAGGACCATGTAGAACCGATGGAGATGAGTCTGTTCTGCTGCCAGTGGCAAAGATTAGCACGAGGTTTATAAAAATAAAGGTCATTAATGTACAGATGTGTGCAAGAGGGAGAGAAAGAGAGAGCATTTTAAATTACTAACACATGCCTGAGGAACTTTTCGGGGCGCCACCCTGTTGTACTATTACTCCTTCCTGCAAAAAGATATGCTTTTACAAGCACAAACATTCCAAAAACATGTAGCTGTACTACCTACGGCTCAAATAAATTCCCTGTATATGTGCTCCTTTCCATTTGATTTTTCTGGACAAATCTGTCCTCTCTAGAAGATACCTCGTACCATCATCATCATCTTGAGCGGTCAAAATAGTAAATCTTCTTGTTTTCTCTTCTCTGCGCCGGTTTATACAATAAAAATCCTCTCTCTCTCTCTCTCAGTGACAAAACATGACGCGAATAAATGAGAATGTCAGTTTGTTCAGCAAAGTCAGTGAGCTGGACCGAATGGGAACGTGTGCAACCCATGTTGAGTACACTGCTGGGACCTGTTCGTGCGTCAGCCCTACCACAACCACAGGGAGACCAATCGAATCGGCCGTGTCAACAACAACAACAACACGACATAATATCATCCTCTGTGAACAGTATAATTTTATGTGTGTGTGTGTGCACAAGTTATACAAAAGGTATTCCTTTCCACGATGATGATGTGATTACAGTAAACACTACAATAATTGGAATTCTACCTCACTGTTTAATTCCAATCTCGTGATGGTAACATAGTAGTAGAATTAAACTGAATACAATATAATTAATTAAGTATTCATTAGGTCGGGAAAATCCAGCAAGTTCTGTAGCTCGGAGGCTCTTAACATTGGACATTAAAATTGACTAAAAAAGGGCGTGCATATAAATCAAGCCGGCTGTTCACTTTAAAAGGATAACTTGGCCACGTTAGAAGACTAGCTGCTTCTATATGGGTATTACTATAACAACGAACTCGGATTACATGAGCTCCAACAACCCCTCATCCACCAGATTTACAGTCATAAGGAAGATCAATGGTTTTCCATAATCTCATTTCAAGACTGATCATCAGGTTAATTAAAACGAATGGATAATACATAAATAGAAGTAGACAAAGCTCTATATGTCCTTATATGCAAACGTTTCCAGCCAGAGTTTTCGCACAAATCATTCACTCTGTTAGCAATGTTCACCCAAGCTTTTGTTACGGCTACTGTAACGCTAAATAACCATTCTCTTAGGTTCCAACAGCTAAACTCTGAGCCTAATGTGTATGCGGACTATTATTACTGCATCGTAATTCTGCTAAAAGCTTTTACCAACCAAATAAATCTTCTGCGACCTTTTATAGTTGTAATGCTATACACATGCTCAAAGCCACCTTGCTGTCACAAATAAGTGTCTGTTGCTGTTTACACTCGGGATGCCCTCATCTCATTCAGTCCCTTTGATGACGCAAGATTTGAACATACTCCTTGTCACTGAAGACTTTAGAACATTTTCAGAGTCACTAGCAATGGCAACTGATTCTGCTCTAGTTAATGCTGTTCAAATTGATCACTGCGCTGCACATCGACCCCTGCATTACGTAAGCGACAATGAAAATGATATTCGTATTTCCGGGTAAAAACCTCCCCGAGCGAAAGAGCTTCTTTGGTCGTACGTTGTAATTTACGATGTTCCAAAATCTGTCGTCTCTAGCCTATAAATCCATCTGGAATTATGATTACAGCGAGTGAATTTTTTATAACAGGATTAGGGATTTTGAATATGAAATGGCAAACGCATTCAAACAAAAATAGTTCTATGGAGCTGGACCTTAATAACCCAAAATGGCTATTTTTACCATTATCAGAATAGCTGAGCGGTTTGAGTCTGCCGTATTTAGATTACTTGGGAAACGCACCTACGCCCAGCCTAATAGAGTAATGTTGCTACAGCTACATCAAATTATAAACATCGATGAGCTTAACCAATGACTCTTCTGCGACGAAGACGACAGCACCACTGATTTATTCATAGTACCGGCATTAAAATCCCCATTGCAGCAATGTTTCCCGAAATAGCATCCATTTTTGCGAAAAATAATGTTATTTTGTCATTATAGTACTCAAAATATACCCGTGCGGTTTCCTTATACTTTTTTGAGAAAGCGTAGCTAAGCGCAACGAATCATTTGCATTCCTTCGTATCATCGAGCAAAAGCTTTCGGTTCAACTTCGTGGGAGTCAGAGCTATAGCCTGTGAATGTGAAAATTCATTTTTTATACCATATATGCGAGTTATCCATTCACTCGATCATTACCTGTTTGCTACTGAAACTCCATAACATGTTGGTGGAGCAGTGACAAAGAGATTGCTCATTGTAGCCACATGTATCCATTATGAGACGAAGTGAGTACACAACTGAAGCTAATATTTGCCCCTTTATGTCCTCTGAGAAGCACAGGAGAGGAATCCATTGCTTTTATAATCGGAATGCATAAACTAAGAGTATAATAAGGGTCTTCTGCCTATCCAAGCGCATTACATTTGGGAAACTTTGCCATTTCAGTGCTGCTGACTTTGCCTTCAAGACTACGACACGACATGGTCAGAAATGATCAAACTTGTCTTTTGAATGCAAAGTTTCAGAAGGAGGAAAAGGTCAGTTGGACAGTATTTCTCATAGTTTCATCATACCTTCAGGAGCAGAATATGCGACATGACTCATGTTTATGATAGCGTTAATCATCCTTAAATTTGTAGCATGGTGAGGGAGCAAAAGAACTGGAAATGTGTGGCTAGGATGACGAGGACAGTAGAGCGGTGGTAGTGGTGGTGAGTCGTCCCATTAGTAATCGTTGCCTCATGTGCTTAGTATTTTCATCACTGCATCTTGTCCACTTTGAGAGATACATATACAAAGGACAAGAGCTCAGAGATATTTCAGGCAATTTACAATGGCCAGTTAAATTTACAGCTGTGGATAGCAATTGTGGCGGCGAGAGGACGAATATTAACCTTAAGTGACTTACATGAAGAACTGGGCTGCACTCACAACTGTCAGACTTTAACAAAAGACAACAATAATTGCACTTCTCATTACTCGAACATATTTGGAAGAAATTGAAAATTATGAGCATCATCAAAACGCCTTCGTCAGGGCTCTGTACATCTTTTGGGAGGTTTGTCAACAAGCCATAATAGCCAACCCCAGCTAACGAAAAAAACCACATGCTTGTCCTACTATTGTCATACATTAAACTCATTGCCCTTAACTGATTCTCCAAATTCTGGACCAATGAGGCACGCACAGTGGCAATTAACCAACTTGAATCCAAGCAACAACTCATAAATCACTGTACCCGTACCGTATAAGTCCAAAACTTATTTCAATCAGTAATTAATTGCCAACATGAATATAATATCAAGAGCAGTTCTGAAAACAGTTATTAGACATTCTACAAGCATGAAGAGTTTCCCTCGTCAGCAAAATTTTTTCGGATTGAAACAATATATTTTAGAAAATGTAGCGATTTTAATGCTAAACTTGAATGCAAAAGCATAAAGACACACGAGAACGACTTATTTTTAACTTTGCGCAAGTAATGATCAGAAGTCGGCCAAAAAGCTATCAGGATTATAGCAAGTTCCTCTAAATTTACATGTATACTAGGATCTGTGATAAGGACCAGAAAACGTTCGTGATATAGCAAGAAAGAGTATAGTCACAGGTCTGTCTGTCTTCTAGCTAGCGGGTTGTACGAGTGTAATTTGTTTTATTTTCAGTCCTATACTACACACGTACAGAAGAATGATTCCAATCTAGGTGATCATTATCATCATCGCCATCCTCGCCATGAGAAAGGCAGACAGAAGACGTAAGTTTTTACACCCAAAGTTGAGCGCCCACATGGTGGCAACAAGTCATCCTGACTGCATTATAAATGGCAAAATTTAATTTCTAACTCTCAAGTAATTTATTTTCCTGGCTAATGATCTTAACTGAATGACAGATTGAGATGTTGCACACGTTTACGCTCTTACAAATCTATCTCATTAGCCATGCAGGGCTGCTGGTGTATGCTCAAGAAAATGCATACTAAACAATCTCACGTTTGCGTAGGCAGATGATACAATGTTCATAGATATATTCGCACACTACTATAACTTGATTTAAATTATTAACCATATTGACAGACCGAACATCTTAATTTACATTTCTGGAGAAGAAGAAGAAGAAGAAGAGAAAAAAAGGACGGAAAATTGAGGGGTGGGTGATGGAGAAAATTGAAATAAAACAGCATTGTATTACATTTTTTATGCTCCGCTAGATTAATATTACGAGAATTAGGCTTCAATTACTTCCATGTTCTTTTATTAATCTTCAGAAAGGGCATGTCTAGAATATTTTATGGGTGTGTGTTTGTATTTTCTTCTCCGTCTGTAGCAGCTCTATACGTTTGAGTATGCCTGCGTGTGTATAAATGGCCGCTATATCTATGAGCCTAACTATGAAAAGTAAGTAAGTTTATACCAATTGGGACAAGGACTAAAAGTATTTAAGATTGAATATTATGGGGATGAATGGATGCATTCTTTTTCCGTCTGTTTATGTTGTTAGCAAGAAGACATGTTGTAACATTACCACGCGCTGCACTCACTCCACACAAGTTTACATGTGTGCCAGCCAGCAGTTGTGGTCCAGTCCAGTTAGTCAAATTTGGCGTGAGACCAAAACGGTCCTTGACAAAACGCAGGAGCGTGAAAAGAGATGAGAAACACCTACGATTTAAAGTCTATACTGAATCCCGTCAAGGAGGAACATGTCGTCATTTTGAACCCACGCTATAATATTCCTTCTTCTTCTTCTCCTGTTCCCCAAACAGGGTTAATGCAATCCCTTCTGCATGTCAGAAAGTCTTTATCACAGCACACTTTCCCTCCGTATCCATCTCTCTGGTGTATTAGCCACTCAAACCCAGAGAAGACACCAGATTCGGCTGCTTATCTACCTGCATAATTCTTTGC
>JAQFYD010001863.1:0-10967 GCA_034694225.1 Bourletiella hortensis
ATTTTTATAATGTTTTGGTTGAATTTTTAAAAAATCGTCATAATGACGTTGGGCTACAAGTCCGACCCTATAGCCAATAATTCTTATCACTTGCAGTAAAATAAAATTGATGAACGTTCATTGATAAATAATTTAAAATAGAGTTACATTATACAGGTTTTAATATTTTATGTTTTTTATATTAGATACAATAATCATTTTAGTATTTTATTTTCAACCAAAACAAGTGGACACTTATTTCGGAACGCTTTAAAATTCAAAAGTGGACACTTATTTTGGAACAGAGTAGTATATCTGTTTCACTTTATTTTTGAAAAATACATCATTTATAGAAAACAAAAAAAATAAAAACAAACTCCCTTATAAGCATAAAAATATTGTTCAAGTTGTAAGTGTCTTATATATACACTTAGAAACACAGGTATTATTTCAAAAAAGAGGTTTATCAGCAAATGGGTAAATTGTCAATTTAGATAAAAATAAAACAATACAGTACTCTTCGAAATTTAGGGTAATTTTTTTGCAGTATGTTTCAAAATATTTAGGGCATTTTGTCCAAAAAATAAATGATCAATTCAAAATATATACTATTGCAAAGTTCAACTTTTAAACATCTCAAAAAAGTTGATTTTTGAATATCTCAAATATACATTTTTTCAGCAATCAATGGTTTTAAGAATTAAAATTTAAGGCACTTTAAATTTTTAGGGCATTATGATTTAATTTTTAAAAAAAATCTGGTTTATATAATTGAAATTTAAAAAAATTAAGACAAAAAATTTGCCGCAGTAAAAATGAAAATTGATAATATAAGTGTTAAATTTAATTAAATTAAAAGAGGTTTTTAATATTAAAAAATATACTTAATTAACTAATAATTTCTGACTTCCAATTTAAGATCGGGTAGAAAATGTCATCTGTTTAATTTTCATATGCGAATTTATAAATTAGGAAATTTTTTGTAAACCATTTTGTGAGTCTAAAACATGACATTATGATAAAAAGTTTTCGCCTTAATATGCATTTACCTTTTATCTATGTATTGGTATATATATTTTTGTGAATATTTTTCATACTAAATTGTTATTTTAACTTTTAATAATTAAAAAAATTAGTGCATTTAAAAAATTTGGGGCACAAAATGCCCAAAATTTCGAAGAGTACTGTATTTTTATTTTAAAGAGCATTTATTGTTAAAAATATTTGATTTTGCAACTTATATATCAATGTAAAGCTATCTTATTTTTCTATTATTATTGCAGAATTTTATTCAAATACACTATCTGGGCTTTTTTAAATACAATATACAAAAATGTGCCTAATTATGCCTTCAAATGTTGGGTTCAACAGCGTATATCTTTTATTATCTCAATATTTATTGAATTAGCAAAAACTTTAAAATAATGTTTTGTTTTATATTAATTCTTCAAAATATTAACAACAGATTATTGAAGTTTTTGCGGTTATTATATTTAAAGAATATTTTTAAAAACACTAATTATTTGTCATTTTTCATTAAAAACTCAACACGTAAAGAAATGCCTTTTTTCTTGAAGTATTTCCTGTATATTGTTTCTAATCATTCAAATAAAACTTAGAAAAAATGATCTTAGCAGTATAATGTGGGTGTTGAGTATATTTTATTTGAGTTTATTTGAAAATTTTTGCCTTTTAAAGATTATATTTAAAAAGTGATCGAATTAAATCTGAGACAATACCTCAAATTTTTCTTTAAATTTAACATTCACTTTTTATAAGAAAAATATTTATAAATTAAGCTTTTCATTTTTATTTTATTTTCAAAAATATACTCTTCAAAATTACAAGGATCAATATTGTATATTTGTTCTAATCTTAAAAATTACTCTTTAGCTCTGAATAGCTGTCTTTTGTTTCTTGAATTTAAATTTTGTTGTATTAATGAGCTAAGTCTCTAATAAAATAATTTGCTTACATCTAATTGAAATTTAGTATATGAAATAGGTCTAGGGGATTTAATGGCGAAAAATTGAACCTATTTACCAATAAATAATATCAAAATTTTTAAAAAACTAAAAACCTATATTATATTGCTCTTTTATAGTTTTTTTATTATATTTGTGTATTAATAATTGAAAATTATGTCTAAATTTTTTTAAATTGCAGTCCTTATTTATAGGTTTGGCCTTATTCGGAGGGTCTGTCGGTAAAATTTTAAAATTAGACCTTTTTAGGTCTTATTTCGGGGGTTGGCTGTAAAGCAAATCCTCTATAAATGATAAAGAAAAAATCAATTTGAAATTATGAAATTACCTCTATAAATGACAAATTATCAATTATAGAGGTAATTTATCGGAAAACCTGCTAGAGAAAAAATCAGGTTTTAACAGTAATTTTTAAAAGGTCTATTATATCATGGGTAAGCCATAAAATATGTAAGTTATTAGCTTAAAACTTTAATAATTAATTTATTTAACATCGTTTTATATTTTTATTAATATATTTATATTTTATTTTTCTATTTAAAGAGGGGTTTGTTTTCTTTCAAATCAATTGATATTCGATTTGATAAATAAATTTATATGCTAGAGGGATTACTAGAAATTTTAAACTATGATTTCAAAGTCATGTCTTGTTTAAAATTATAAAAAGGCACAAAATATAAATTTCAATTACTATTATTTAACAAATACCAAAAAATTAATCTTTGTTCAGTTTGTTTTTTCAGAATAATCATTTTAAAAATTTTCATTTTTTCAAATTTATCATTTATGAGGGTTTCTTATTTATAGAGTATGTCATTTATAAAGGTTTTACTGTACTTGCATATCGTAGTTATATAATATATACACTTCCTATAATTTATAAATATCAGTTAGTTAGTAAGTGAAAAATAATAATAGTTTTTTTGCTTGAACAAGTTAATAAATAGTAATTCTTTTTCAAATTTTTTGATAAAATATTAATTAATCTAATAAAAATCCAATAATAAAATTATAAATTTTCATACTAAAAAACGAGTTTAATGAAGTATATTCAATATTTTGTGTCATCAATAGCTTATTAAACCAAACAAAAATTTTGCCTTCTAGAGAATTGAACTTTTCGAATGACAGAGAATTTATTATAACATATCTCGATTATTTAGGTAACAAAAAACTGAATCAACTAAAGAAGTATGGATGTAAAAACGTATTACTATTACATCAAAACATATTTCAACAAATGAAAATAGATCAATAAAAGCTATAAAAAATATATATAAAGTTTTGTAAATTGTAGACATAAAATGGGATGATAAAAAGATTTTCGATTTTTTTGATAAGATTTACAATATTCCTGTATCTTATAAAATTAATTCTCTTGATGAGTGGAATGAATATTTTCCAAATATTAATTACCTTAATAGATATCTATGTGTATTTATTATAGGCTTCAAGAAGCTAATATTCAATTTCAAATTAAAATAAAAAATGTATCAAATCCATGGTGTCAGGTTTTCTAAAAAATTAATAAAACCTTTTAAATTTTATATATTTATGTATCTCATACTTTAGAAGTATATAATAAATGTTTGTTTTTAATATAAAATAAACATGATTTCTCATAATTTCTTGTAAAATATTAAAATACCGAATCATAATATGTTCTATTTAGAAATTTTTAGTTCTCAAGCAAAATATAATTATATTTTTTGACAGAATAATTTCCGTTTGATAAATGTATTTATTTTCACTTTTATTTAACGAAAAAATTATAAATAATATATTTTTTAATTTTTGTTCGTTTTTTTAAAAAAATTCGTTTTTGATATTAATTTTGGCATATAAAACCCGATTTTGTCTTTAATAGATTTTATTCTATTTTAAGAAATTTAATCGACGGAAATTATTTAAGAATTAAAAATTATAAAATTCAAAGAGAAAAGTAGTTTTGCACAAGAATATTATTTAAAAAGACATTCTTTAAATTGTTTAAACATTATTTGAAGTTTAAAATTATTTCTCTCTTGAGATTAGCTAATGAAAAATGATATCTTTAAACAACCAAATAAAATTTAAAAGTTGTAGTGATTTTAAAAGAATCACAAGAAAATATTTAAATCTCTTGTTTTATACCAACTCCATTTCAAAATAGCGGTCACTTTTAAAAATTAAAAATTTTCAAAATAGAGGTCGTATTGAAAATTAAATATAGTCCAAAATTGGTTCATAGTTTCATGTATTTTAAATTTAATTAATTTAAATACAAAATGATGGGCAAATTCATAAAACGAGCTATGACTTTATAAAACGAGTCAATTAATTCCAAAAACGAGATTATTAAAATCTGAATTTTATAAAAACACTCAAATCACATAAAAAGAGTCAAAAAAGCTTGCAAAATTTATAAAACGAGCCATTGTTTTATGAAACGAGTCAAAGGCAAAACAAAAAGAACTGATTGGTTAAAAAGACTTGAATTTAAAAATTTTATTTTTTAAAAATAAATTTATAGACATACTTTATACAAATATATCAAACATGAAGGGGATTATTTATTATGCTAAAACTTTTATTAAATTACTATAAAAAATCTTTTAGTTCTAGTTTGGTTTCGTATTTTTTAGCAACATTAGTAACATCAAATTATTAATTATTATCCGTTTTATTATTATGATCTATTTAACATCATGCTAGATAATGTTGAGAGTTATATAATGTATAAAAAATTCATTTTTTGTTAAATTTAATGTTTATTAAATATTTTCTGCTTGAAGCATATATTTGGTTTATTGATGATAATTAGATCAATTTACTATACGCAGCTTTATTACAAAATTTTGTTTTTATTCCTCGAGTGGTATTTTTTGATTGACGAACAATATCGTAAACATTACTAATATATATTTTAATATCATTAAAGTTGAAAAATATGCAACAATTGATACCAATGCTAATATTTACCCAACAAGGACGGATGTGCAACTGGCTGTAGAAGGACTTCAAAAATTTTCAAGAAAAATCAATGTAGTAAAATAATAAGTTTGAAAAAATATCTACAGTATTTCACGCGTTTTCTACGAGATCGCATGTGCATATACATAAAATGTACAAACCTAAAAAACGTTTTAAATGAATTAATAACCATATTTTTTAGTTTTTGTTAAAAAAATAAAATGATGTAATTATAATGCAAAATGATCTAAAAATTATAAAAAATGATTTTTAAACAAGCACCCAAAATCCTGAATTATATGCAAATATATTGAAAAAGATATTTTTCAAAAAATATTATGATTTAATTTTTGTATCAGATTGCGCAGAAAACGAGTACATTGTTAAATTTACGTGTTTTCTGCGCAAAAAAAGTACATACGATCTGCGCAGGAAACGCGTGAAATACGGTATTTTGAACCCTACTTATAATTTTTTATATGAAATCCCTCGTCGGCCAACTTCTAATATGCATTAATTATTATTAAACATTGAAACTTAATCATATAGTTGATTTTAAAATATAAAAATTTAAAATTAAAGTCTTTTTAACCAATCAGTTCTTTTTGTTTTGTATTTGGCTCGTTTCATAATATAATGGCGCGTATTATAAATTTTGCAAATTTTTTTGACTCTTTTCGAAAATAAATTGGCTCTTTTTATGTGATTTGACTGTTTTTATAAAATTCAGATTTTAATAATCTCGTTTTTGGAATTAATTGACTCGTTTTATAAAGTCATGGCTCGTTTTGTAAATTTGCGCGAATTAATCTTATTTAATATTACGAAATAGCAAACATGTATATTTGATTTGTATTTTGATACAAACGCTATAAAACAACTTTTTCAAGCTTTCTAAATCTAGTTAGTTAATTTTTTAATAGGATATAACATTGGAAATTGCCTTACTTTTATGACTATTGATAAATCAAATGGTTAATAATTTAATTGTTAAGGTTACCTGTTTTGCTTTCTTTTTAATGTAAATATGTTTTCATTTATTTAGATTAAAAAATTTAACAATTTTACAGGTATATTAGGAAAGCTATTAAGTCCCAGCAAGTTATTTATTGTTTATAGTAATACTATTCAGATCACCTTTTGTTATAATTAAAACTCTAAATTATGAGAAGCTTAATGTTTTTTTCAAATTTATGTTCTTTTTAATCTTGTATTCGTTTATTTAAAGATGCAATTTTGTACATATTGAGTTGTATTTCTAAATAAATCTAAGCAGTTTTAAACTTCAAATAAACTTTTTATAATTTAAAAAAAAGTCTTTAAAACTCTAATATGAAAATTTTAATTTTTAGTTTGATTCAACCAGTTTTATATGCAGTTATTTATTTCGTCTTTTTATTTTACTAAAATAGGCGAAAGTGATTTATAGAAGGACAAAATTGATTAGTAAAAAGAGAAAAGCAAAATAAAAAAGATGAAAATCGATTTAAATAGGACTAACAGCAACTAAATATGGGTTATACTTAAATTATATATAATATAGATTAACGTCACGAGCTTATCATGAAACCATCAAAAACGTATTTTACAAGTATAACATAATTCTGTACTAGTTAGAAATATATTATAGGATTTTCTGATATTTTGAATTAATGAGTTTACCCATGAAGACTTTAAAAAATTTTAAATAATAATAATTTTTTGTAATAATATAAAAAATGTCAAAGAATATTTTTAAAGCTAAATTTTTATTGGTATAAAAATTTTATTTTAAATTAACTAAAACTACAAATAAGTTTTAAAGGCTTGTTGAAATTCGAGATAAAAATTTATTATAAAATTTATTATTTGATTATCCTATTTCTCAGATCTACATTTCTAGAAATTTCTTCAAATAAATCTATAATGCATTGTAATAAGATGTAATTAATAAAAAATAACATTAATATTTGAAACATTGATTATTATGTTCAAAATCTTGGCAACCAATTTTTGAAATTTCAAATAATCAAATTAATTTTAAATTTTTACATGATTAATCAAATTGAACTCATTAATCTATTTGTAACAATTACTACTATAATAGCTTATATTATACTTATCAAATATTTGATTTACTTTATAATCTTTATTGATTATAAAGCTGACAATGTAGAAATGCCTAATAATGGCCACAATGTATTTAAGGATATATATGATTTTATCATAAAAAAGACAGCAGATTATAAACGTATCATTAATATTAATTTTTAGGTAAACATCGTTCAGAAATAATTAATAATGAAATGAAAGGATTTAATAATTATACATATAAACATTATTATTATTTTACTGATGAATTCAAATTCAAAGATCAATATATAGAATTATTTGAAAGATTGGAAAAAAATAAAATGAATTCAAAAGAAAAGAAAAGAGATGTTGATGTTTTTAATAATTCAAACTGTTTTCACAATAATATATATGATTTTTACAAAGAAAAATCAATTGATGAATTCATAAAAGGTTGTGTTGGTTGCAATACTCAATTGATAAGATATAATAATTTACATAATTTAAATTTTGAAAATGAGAGATATAGATTTGGTAACTCATTAACAAATGAAAGGTATTTTTTAGATTTTATTATTAAGGCATGAATCTTATCAAAATAATAATAATATAAACTTAAGAAGTGAGATAACAACTTCAAGAAATATTTTGAATTATAACAACTTTAACAATTTAAATATGAATAACAATCAAATTGAACATAATCCTAATATTATAGAAAATATCAATGAAGATATGAACAATATTATTCATTTATTAACTAATCTTAGCTTAGAAGATGACATTGAAGCTCATTTAAGTACTACAAATAGTGAAATCAATTTAGGTAGTCTTAAATTATTAATTCAATAGAAAATATTAATGATGGAAATCAAAGTTTGGATGTTGATACTACGCTTACTAACTCTACAACTACAATAGATACAGAAATTGATACTATATGTCAATTATTTGCAAATTTAAATTTATGCTCACTGGAATTAGGTAATGAGAACTTGTATCCAGTTAATAATTTACTTAATGATGATGGATCTTTTACTGAAGAACAGTCTATTTTGGATGGAGATTTATCTCAAAGCACAAACCCAGGTTCTTCATATAATAGTACTGAAATAAATGATGATATAAGCAACATAAATTCCTATACTTCTTTAAATGAGGATGGTGAAAATAATGATAATAATGTATCGGGTGTTACACCTAATATTGAACAATTAGATTTATTATCCACTCATATTATATATATAACAGAATATATTTCTGAAATATCAAGACCATTAATTTTGAATGCTAATTCAATTAATCTGGAATCAATTCATAATAATCAAAATATAGTCGATACTAATAATTATATTATTAGAGAAAATTTTATTAGAAATAATATGAATTTTAATACGTATATCAATACTATTATTTATGATAATATGGCATTCCATTTATTTAACAATATTTTAAATTCAAATTACATATTAAATACTAATACTACACAGACTTTTTTGATCAATAATGGTACCATTATGTCGAACTTTTACTTTTTGGCAACAAATAATTTATCGCATATAAATGTAATTTTAGTAATTTTTATACAGAACAATGTTATTATTTTATTAATTGGGAATGTCTTGGTAGTTATTCTATTAATAAATACAAATATGATTATAGATATTTCTTCAATTAATAATGGTATTCTTGCAATAAGTAGCTATTTGCAATTAGTACAATCATCGTATAGAAACATGCCTTTAGAAAGTTCATTATACAACAATGTTTCATATTTAAGTCAATATGAAGAAAATGAAAATTCTCGCTTAACAGAATTGTCTAATGGAATTGATAATGAAATGTATGTTCCAAACAATAATATTGGATATAACTTTACTGAAAACTTTAATTTAGAACCCATATTATCTCGTACACAAAATCAATTTATCAATGGTAATTTGTTCAACAGTCGTATTTATTCTTCAAGATTACAAACTATTATATCCTCGAGATCAAGTACTGGTTTTATACTCAATAGTGTTTCTGCTATTAATTTATCAAGTATAAATGAATCAGAAGCTACGCATTCTTCAAATTCTATTGAAAATAATCGTGTTGATTCTAATATTGGTGATATTTATAATCCTTATTTTTTGGCATTGGATTTGATTTTTGAATCTCTGATTCTAATGTTTAGTGATTAATTTTTTAATAAAACTTCTTTAAAATTTTATTTATTATTCCAAGTTAGGTTTTAGTATTCCTCAAAGACTCTTTTGAATGTTAAATTATAATCATGTTTATAATGTTTTAAACTATAGTGTCCTTATAAAAGTGATTTTGATTTTATCAAAGGGGTTTTAACACTATTTTTCGATACAAATAATTTTTTAAAGATATTGAAATCTAATTATATGCCGATTTTTCTAGAAATTCCCAAATAAATACAGTCAAACCTCTATAAATTGGACACTTTATATATTGGATATTCTATATTTTGGATATATTTTTCGAATTTGTTTGGCACCAGCAAAAACTTTTAACAAAAATCCCTCTATAAATGGGACGAAGAAAATTACATTGGACAAAATATCGAACTTTTTTAAATATTTAAACTTTTTATTTGAAATTTTTATTAAGATTTTAATAAATACCAGGCAATTTTATCTATAAGCATTTAAGAGTTAAGTTTTGTTTGTTGAGATTTGTTACTTTTGATGATAAAAACACAAAATTTCATCTTGGTTATCCGTAAAAAATTTTCTGATTCTACTCTAAGCTCAAGGCTATATTATCGATATAGTTAAAAATCTTAAAGATTAATATTATAAAATAAGAAACATGATTGAAGCATAAAAGCCCTTTAATGGCTTTTCTTATTTATAAAAATTTGAGATTAAATCTTATATATAAAGATTTTATATATTAAAAAATTAACTGTGTTTATGATTTAACTTAAAAACAAACTAACATATTTTTTTAAAATAAATCAAAATTTAAAAAATTAATCAATCTGCATCTTTTGTATATAAAGTTTTTATATTAAATTACAATTTATAGTAAATATTTTTACCACATTATTATAAGAGTATTAGTAAGTTTCTTGATATTTTTTTTATTTGTATATCTTGAATAACGTCTACATTGGACAACTTTGAATGGGTTTTTCGTGTCCAATGTATAGAGGTTTGGCTGTATTAGTTATTTTAAACATAAAAGAGCTGGAGAAAAATAGATAACACATTCTTGCTTTTTAACTTACCTTTAAAGCGATATTAATAGGACCTTTTGATAGTTATTTCTGTACTAAATAAAACTCAATAATATCAATTTTCAACAATATTTTTAATACATAATTTTTAAAAATAAGACACAAAAGAAGAATGATTTTATAGCTTATAATTCAAATAATATACTTAATTTGAGAATGATCATGTCTGTGATTCTTTTTATTTAAAAATTGCAGCAAGTTTGCACATCTAAGACCAAATAACCTATCGCTTTTTTCTATAAAGAAAATAGAGACATGTACTCAATAATTAGTGAAACCTGCCACATAACAAATAACAATTAGCATATTATCCTAATTAATATTTTATATATGTTTATAAGCGAAAATCATTGATTAGCCATTTCATGTAAATCTAATATACAAATATAAAATTTTATCAAAATAGAAATATTAATGAAATTTCTTTATTTAGTTTATTATTATGAATGTGTATTGATACAAAAGACAGTATTGGCTTTAAAAAAACTTAACTTTTCAAACGATACAAAATTTATTGTTAAGTATATAAACAAATTAATAGATAAAGAAAATAACATAAAACTAATTCAACAGGAATGCCAAAATGTATTGCTATTAAACCAAAACTTATTTCGACAAATGAAAATTCATCAAAAGTTAATAATAATTCATATTAAAATATTTTTTAATATATGGCAAAAAAATTTTGAAGCCTCACTTAAAATTCTAAAATCAAATGTTGTACAATTAAAAGTATATAATAAAAA
>JAQFYD010001864.1:0-10966 GCA_034694225.1 Bourletiella hortensis
TGGAAGTTAGAGGGAAAATAATAAATGCTATCCCCCACCTCCTCCTTGAATGAGCTCATAACGGATGTATAGTCAGTCGGACGTACGTTCGTTGAGAAGCTAACGAGCAGTGAGATAGGAGAAAATGCTCATATGTTGATTCAACTTGGATATTTGATGAGTTCTAGCACCTTCCCTTCTATCTTCTCCCTCTCACCCTATGCCTGGCCTCGGGTTGTACTGTGAAACCTGTTTAAATTTAGATTGTACCATGGTTGAGGGCATCAAATAGTGTGTGAGCTATGTGTAGGTGGGCCTGTCCTAACCCAGTAGTGTACTGGTCAACGAGTTGGTCCCCGTAGGTCACCAAGGTAGGAAAAAAAGCTGCGTAAAATGAGGGGAAAAGAGTGTAATAAGAATTTGTAGAGAAAAGTTTTGCGGGAAAAGTTGACTGCCGTAAAGTTAGAAGAAGAGCTGAAGATAGAAGAGAGAACGAGTGGAAAAAATAAATGTGAACTAGCCTAAGGTTCTCCCTCTCTACTTTTCTCTCTTTCATTCACGTACTTCTGTCTGTTCTGTCTCCTCTTGTACAGGTTTCCTTGCCTTTTTCCTCCTTCTTATAGTTCCTTTTGATGGCCAGCGGAAATTGGGACTTTTTTCACCATGAATCACACCAAGTACATGAGGTATGGAGGATGAGACTATGGTCCTCATGTACAACTATATAGTAGTGCCATTTCTATAAGCCATACCTTTAACTCCTGATCCTTTTGCCTTCATATTGGTCCATCTGACTAGTACGGCAGCTAGCTACAGCTACCACTCAACAGCGCATCCTTCTCCTATTTACTCCCATTCTCAATAATAGTGGTTGACAAAAACTCATGTCTTTTTAAAAAATCGGCTGGAACACTAGTAAGGCTGCTACTACAGCACGAGCCTGTCTGGTTGCCTATCATTCTCTGCTTCTTACTTCCTGCTTTTCCCTCCTGGATTAAACCG
The DNA here is from genome assembly GCA_034694225.1 of Bourletiella hortensis. NCBI lineage: Eukaryota > Metazoa > Arthropoda > Collembola > Symphypleona > Bourletiellidae > Bourletiella > Bourletiella hortensis. Next base: position 982 of record JAQFYD010001864.1, read on the forward strand.
AGCTGTCGAACACAAAGAGGAACCGGCGGGATTCTCGGAACACATATGTATGCATTAGATCTGCTCTATGAGCCTTACTTCCTCCAATTGAACGAATGCCTGTCCACACGATCCGATTCAGATATCTCTTTTCCTCTTTCGTGATTACCCTACACGAAAATACAATCTCCTCTACTCAATTTTTTAGCTGGGAAAGGGAAAAGTTCTTCATGTTGAAAATTACAGGGAATGGTTGAGGTTTTCCATGGTATAAAAAAATCTCTGAATCTGTTTTGCACACCGATGGAGTCTAATCCTGAGAATTTCGCACATGCACACAGACGGCGGCTTACCCAGTTCCCATGCCTACTGTAATAAATATTTCAGGTGAATGAAAGCCTACAAACATGATGATTCCAACGTTCCAGCTTTTTTGCATATTCCACAGAGGGTTTTACAAGATATTTATGGCTCTGATTGGGAGATTTGACATATTTTTAGAAAAAACGGGAAAGAGGAAAAATAGGGCATAAATTCCCTTTGAAATGTTACAGCAGCGACTGCCCTCACTGGGAATGTTTCTAATGGGAAAACCAGGGATATGTTCCGGTTTGCCGTAATAACTATTTGTTCCACTCGCATGTGTACACGTTCGTACAGTACTGAAGCTGTTGGTGGTATCTGCCTGCATATCTGAATTTGTTTATGTTCATGGATTTGTATGTGTGCATGCGTGTAAATGTCACCATTACGGACAGAAAATGTCTGTTTATACCACAGGCATTAGTGTTTGTTGAAGGTAGTAGGAGTAGTAGTAGTGGGAGCAGTGGATATTTTTGGGATCTAGCGGGAATTCCAGACCTTCTCTCACTCACTCTTTACTCCACTCTAGAAGAGCAAGCTCAACTACTAGGAGCTTTGAGCATGAAGGATGGAAAAATAATTGAGTAAGAGTTAGTGGGCAGAGAATCGTGTGCACGTTCACACTTTGACATCCATAATGGTTGGATGGAACTTGCGTAGCATAAGGTGGATACATACTTGTTCCTCCAGTCGCTTACAAAACATATACATAATATTCCAACTGGTATTACAACAAGGAACAAAGCCCTCCATTCCCTTTTACAATGTTGTCCCTTACTATTGTTACAATAATACGGGCTTGGAATTAGTAACAGTTGCGCCACATTGGAAACAGCTTAGTTGGACACTGCTGTGTGGCCCTGTACACATCCGTTGTCCCTTGGAATAATAACTAACCTAAGGACTCCATAGGGACGATGATGATGAGGAGGAGGATGACGACAAGGACGGTAAAACCGACACCTTTTTTTCTCTTCCTCCGTCCCATATGTGTCTTCTCATTCATCAATGAGAAACATTTTGGCTCTCCTCCCTTTTTTCCACATAATGTTCCTCCAAAAAGGCCATTATAAACATGATGATGATGATGATGAACCGGAAAAAAATCCACCTCACTCATGATTAGTTCCAAGTGCCTGCCTTCCATTTGTCAGCACTTGTATTGTTGTTGTTCTTGTGGCACGTTGTATCTGCTGTCCCATATAGAAACTACCACAAGAGCAACTCAGACGAGCCGCTACTCTTCATACTAAATCCAATGGTTATTCACGCGTTTTCTCCACAGGGAATAGATCCGGCTTAGCTATGGTCTCTCCTTTTCTTATACACAACAACAAATAATAGTCTACCCGAATCATGCCATTGTGCGTAATGAGTTCCTTCTTGGACGTGTCTTTTACGATCTGACCGTAAGAGATAGAGCACATGGTTGATTGTGCGGTCGGATGGTGTGAAGCTCCGTGTAAAAATTCATTATTGTGGTAGTCTTGAGCTGTTTGTCAACAGCCCGACCCAGGCTTCCTCAATAAGCCAGCCAGCACTATAATATAGCCATTATGCAGCCAACCTATGATGAGCGGTAGTCCACGTAGCCACCATAAACACAGGAGGCAGGCAGGAAAGAGAGTAATTTTTAGGTGGCCATTATATGAAGGGTATTATGTAACTACTGTGTAATTGCTAATTAGCACACGTGGGGGCTCCCCGTAAACAGACTATGAGATCTAATCCTACAGGACGTTATGGAAGTTGGGAAGTTAAGTGCAAGAAAGAACCACACACATTGGAGACAGCACTGTTGGCCTTCCTCATATGCACGCACGTCCACCAATACTCCCTCAACTATAGCTTGCTGTACTTAGAAACAAGATCGCTGGTAGTCTGTGCAATGCTTCCGCATAGAATTTCCACGAGATTCTGCTCTCTACACTACTACTACTAATACTACTGCAGGCAACATTCAGAGGGGAGATGGTGGTGTCTAAGGAGAAGCTTTAGTAAAGCTCGAGTATAGATATATGCTATAGGCTGACTTGGAAAGATCGAAATGGAGAGAGAGAGAGAGAGAGAGGAAAAGAAAAGCGAAGGGGGGAAGGCAGCAAGTTGGGCTGGAGCTTTATCGTATCATCATCTGAGAATCAAGGAAGGAACATTAGCCACACATCAATCCTAATAAGACTCTTCTATGCTATAGGGAAAAAAGTGGGAATAAATATCCCTGAATCTTCTGGCTACAGTTGACTTGTCTCTCTCTCTCTGTTCTGTCTCTTCTCCAACAAGTCCCACTGTAAAAGTAATAATGAGGATGCTAATAGTCAAACCAGTCTGTTCTTACTACCAAAGGGACAAATAAGTTTCAAAGTATAAACCTCAAGGTAAAGAAAGGACTGAGAAAAAAATTCTTCGGTCGCCTTCTTCGTCGCCTGTAATCAGTCGAAAATCCCTTTTCTTATCTCACCTTGATGTGTGGTCCCATAGACGCACACATACACATAGTTACACATATGCTCAGCTTGATTTCATTTTTTCCCTCTCTTCTTCATTCCCTTCTCTCGCTCTTTTTGGCGACATGACAGTAACAAACAGACCATCTATAGTTTCATCTTTTCGACACTGACGGATGTTTCAGTAGAGATTTTCTTTTTTCTCTCTCCTCCATGACAGCCGGCATTGAGAGACTTGGAAAAATGGGAGGATGTGAAGAAAATTTACTTTGAAAAAAATAATGGCTATTTAATTTACTTGAGAAAAAAGGGTGGCGGTGGTGGTGTTGTGCCTGCGTGTGGGTGGGAGGGATATCTGTAAGGGTTAGTAGTGTTGGAAGCTTTACTTCTTTAATCCTTCTTAGCTCAAAATCCTGCACAACCTCAACTAAGGTAAGGCCTTGGCTTAATCAAAACAAAAAAAAACCATGGCAAGGAGGGTTAGCTTTAGGAATGATGTTGATGACAATTGTATGCCACCGTCCCCTTGTTCTCCTGTAGCATGGATGATGGTCTTTGGGTAAATAAATATGGATGAGCAAATCTTAAGTGTCATACCCTGCCAAGGTACATTATTATAGCAGCATCCACTCGCATCCCTCTTTTCCACGCAGCGCTCATGTGCTCCGTAAGACCTCACAACAATGCAATAGACAGTCACATTGGCAGGGTGACAGGGAAACTTGTGAGAAGCTGAATTGGTTTTGTTTGTTTTTCTATTCATGCATATTTACACTCTTGTTCTTATTCACGTTTCAAATGAATGAATTCACCATACAAACTTAAGGACGCGCTAAACAATGCCATTTTCACTGACAACGACGTCGACAGTCGAATATTCAGTCCCGCTCTTATTCTTGCTGCTAAATGAGAAAACAGGAGTCTTTGCCATCACCACCATTGCCACATGGGTTTCCCTACAAACCCTCTATGCTAGCTACTATGACGATGATGAGGGTTGGTTGGATGGAACAAATCAGAAAACATTTTCCGCAGAAAGACGACGACGACGTGTACATTGAGAAAGTATACAAGAGGGGAGAGGATTAAATGGAAGGAAAAGAAGAAGAAGAAGAGAAAGATACATGGTGGAACCAAGGAAAAGTAAACAGTAGGAAAAGCTTCCATTATTGTCAGTACTCCTCCTGTCGATAGGAGTGTTGAAAGGGATATTGTAACAGCAGCTATAGTGCATGAAGCAACAAGAAATATCGCTAAAAGTTTGCAGTCAGCAGTCAAAAAATGGTGGCTAGTGCATGGAGCGGCAACGAAGAGATGGTTGCCTTTCACTTGATATCATATATTTTCCTTTGGAGAATTCCAAAGAAAAATGCATAAAAATTTGAGCTACTTCATGGTACACAATGGGGATGGGAACTGCCCTTGAATTTTATTGGTGTTGAAACCTTGTGCTAAAGGTCGGACACTTGAAGCAGTAGTAACGGAAGCAAAATAGTAACAGCTCTCACTACTGCACGTGCTCCTACAATTTTTTTCTTCTCTCAAAGAATCAAGAGTGCAAGAGTGAGCGTCATAGCTATAGATATGATCCGCCGCTGCCGCCTGCATCTCTTTACACATGGCATAACCATGCAGAATAACATGTCCATGGATTGATGTGGTGAAAACATGGGAAGAGGATTTGAGTTCATGTGGCTCGTTGAGTGCATCAGAGTGTATGTGCTTGGCACATACCAAGACTTTCATGCCAAAGAAGAAGCACCGCCACCACTGTTTTCTCACCAAGAGGCTTGCAATTTTCACAGTGCTGCTGAAGCCATGTCTGTTTCTATGTAGATCTCTGTGAGAGAGAAAAGCTATGCGTGAAAGTGCGTGTGCAGACAGAGAGCGAGTCTAGCAAGTGAGGAGCGAGCGCATTGCGTGTGGGAAGCATCGATTTTACTTCCTCTCTCACAAGTCCTTCCTTTCGTCGCTATATAACAACAAGGAAGAGAAAGAGTCGACTGACTGTTCGGGGCCTCATACTTTTCCCTGTGGTTATGGCGGCACACACACGCATACATATATACGTATACACATCTATATCTCCACAGCAGTTTTCTCTTCCTCATACTCCCGCTGTACAGTGTTTTCTCCTGCTTCTGCTCCTCGCTCGTTCGTGAAGGCATGTAACGAAGGCAGAGAGAGAGAGAGAGCAGACAGCGAGTAAAAGCAAAGGAGAATGGTCTTTTCCAATCCTTATTTTCTTCTTTTTTCCTCCTTCCCACAGAGTGTGAGACGATGAGGAGAAGAGAGTGCAAGAGGGAGGGAGAGAAAGGGAGAGTTGGAGAGACAGAAAACTTGGGTTCCTCTTCCACAGTTCCACACTGAGTTTCCCTCCGACACTTATATTGATTTTCTTCCACCCTATCTTCTCTTTCACTGCCATAATATAACTCTACTCCTACGTCTTCCCATTGCGCTTTCATACATTGCCCGTATACTTTACTTCCTTACGCACAATCAGTATTCAACTACGTACGCCAATAGCGCCACTGCACTGCACAGCACTTTATATAAATCGCCCTGTATGCACTTGAGCATATATAGCCGCATGTAATTTCCTGTGAAACAACTCTCTGTACAAATTTCATCTGTACAAAGCAAGCCAACCTTTCCTCTGGATGGGAGTAGTAGTAGAGAATCTACTAGAGAAATCTGTTTCATATATCTCTCTGCTCATCGAAAATTTACATATTGGGAAAGTAGAAGCAGCATGCATGGGAGAGTATCAGCGGAGGAGGAGGAAGGAGCAGAAGAAGAAGGCATTTAAATATGCAAAATATAAGATAGCTATGCCCTTGAGTGAAAGTGGTAGCTCAGAGAGAGAGAGAGAGAGCGAGAGTGAAGAGCATTATGGATTTTAAACATTCCGTCGTCCCTTCTTATTTGGCCTTGTAATAAGCTCAGAGTTTTGGTGGTTTGGACAGACAGAAACGTAGCTACATGCATTCAAAGGAGACTGCAAGGGAGGAGAAACTTTGCGAATCCCAGCAGTTAGTATTATTATTGATGCATCGATAATTACGGGACAAGCTTGTCTTATCTATTTATTAACAGCTTGTCGAAAGCATTCCTCCTCGTTTATTTCCCCTTTCATTCTCTCTTGCCTTGCTCTTGATTTGTTTGTTATGCTGCGCCTGTTCCCACTCAGGCGGACATAAAATTTGAAAAGTTGAGAGAAAGAGACAGAGTAACCCAAGAGTTAGCTACTAACATACGTAACTTGCTTGCTTCCTGCTCCACATAAATTTTCTCCCTGAATTAATTTCTCACTTTACTCACTTGTCCAAAAGTTGATCCTAAATTTTTTTTCACCAACTTAGTTTACTAATCAAATTTTCCCATAAATCTCCCTCTCCTTAACTGACACTTTGTGACAGTGAGCTTAGAGGAGCATAGAAAATACTTCTGAGCCTATGTCAAAATTCTGTTGGAAGAAGAAGAAGATGAGAAGTTGTTTAGCAACATCTTGTGCTTTTCTATCAAGATTCCTCATCCATGCTTCAACTTGATTTTCTATCTACAGTCCAAAGACCCCAAGTTTTAACGTTAGAGAGATGTTGCAGAAGGGAAACAATTATGAAGAAACTCCAGTTTTTGCTATTATTATGTAAAATACAAGTTTGGCTCCTCAGAGTTGAACCTACTAAAAATTAATGCCTTTTGCATTTGGATGAAATGAGGAAAGAAGAAGGTTTTACAGAAGCATGACGACGACGGTGAAAGATGCAGCAGTATGTGCATGTCACTATGGGTTTATTTTCCCTTTGGCCTCCCTTTGTATATTGTTATACATTTTGTAAGTGTGCTCATCTAAAGCATTTGGCTGAAGGACTGGGCGCTTGGCTCTGATGTGGGAGCAACAGAGACGGCATACACCAGAACTGGCAGCCAGAACTGGTTGTTGGTATGATGGCATATACAGAAACATGTGCAACGAGATGACATATACATATGCAAGTCGTAGTGGCGAGAGGAGGAAACAGAGACAGAGAGCGAAAGAAAATGCGGAACGGTGCCGGCCTGTATTTTAAGCGGACGTGCACTGCCTGTGATGCAATCTAAAAGTGAGTGGAATTGCTAAAGCCGGTCCATGTGCAGTAGCTTGAGCTTGCTTCATCATCATGATGTCTTTGAAAGGACCAACTTCTCTCGTATGGGCCACAGGATATGAAAGGAAACTGGCTGATCGGCTGTCTGTCCACGTTGTCTTCGTACAACCCATTATATGGTTTTTGTATGTGACTGAAGAAGTGAGTGAATGGAAATATGCATGGCTACTCTCCAACTCCCTTGTGCCCTTATGACGACGACATCATCATCATCAAACTTGGTATGTCATCCGCACTTTCCTTTCTCTCTTCAACTTCTTCTTTCCACAGGTCCAAGTTATCTCGTTTTTTAACACATTCTGCAAAATTCCTAGTTGAAAAGTTGTCCGAAGGAGTGAAAAAAGGGACTTTTCGAGAGTAGAATCCAGCATGAGCAAGTAGCAAGTAGCTAGGGGAGGGTAAGATGCACATGTACTAAGTGAGGAAGTGAAAGCCGCCAGAAGCTGAAGGAACTACAACTTGTTCCTATATAGTGCAACTGCTACACGAGAAAATGAAGAAACGCTCACAGAGAAAAGTCTCTGGACGTAAGCAAAAGAAGAAGAGGACGAAGAAAAACAGGGGGAAAATCCAGTACAGTCTTCTGATGAAAAGGGAAAGTCTTTTTTTCTCTCTCTCTCTCTTTCTGTATGGAAGTTTAAGAGTCAAACTATTATTAGGTAGCTTTTTGCGGGGGGAGAAAGTTTGATCGCGTGCGGGACGAAGGCGTGTATAAATCCTACTCTGTCCTCCTCACTCTTTTGTACTAGTAAGTACTTGCACTGCATTACTCTTCTCTCCAAACATTTTGACTCTGCTTTAAATCAGCAACTAACCATTCGTATCAAATCCCAATCTTCTCTCATTCATGCCTTTCTTATAAAATTTTAAACATCTTCCACACGCATTCTGCATCATCATCATCATCTGCTTCTTCCATTCCCCTTAGGTTCATTGATAGCTAGTATAGCTAGTACTTGACCATGCTTTCCACCATGTCCTCAGCAGCCATCACAGTAATTACTCTTACGCATACAACCAGCAGGGGAATAGAAGCATGTAGCTCTAGAGTCAGCTCTCAGATCTTTAACTGGGGAGAAGTTAGTAGTGGTAAGTAGATATCCCAAACGTATAATATTGCTTTCAATAGCCACTAATTATCGCACCTCCCCTTCATTAAGGACAAAGGTTAATAGAAGATAAAGTCCTCGCCCTCAAGGTTTCATATTCAAATGGCAAAAGTTTAGCAAACTCTAATTTAAATAGCAAAATGCTCCCTGTGCAGCCTCAAGTCATCTTCACTACTACTTCTATGCCAGTATGTAACTGGAGGATCACTATGTGTGATGACTATTAGGCTAATCAGAGGAAACTCTGGCACTGCATCACCATACATGTCCATGTACCCACACAAACCCACACATGCACGTGCACTATCTCGCTTAGCTTAAGGCACAGACTTCTTGAACTTCTATTATTACTTTATAATATGAAACAAGAGTAAAGATTAAGGCTGCCCCATGGGGAAAGAGCTATTATTACTCTTTTTCTCCGTTCCAATTCCCAGAATGTAAACTCTAGCAACCGCTACACCTTGGTGCCCTCAAGGAGTTTTAAATAGAGTCAATCACCTTAATAGCGTTAAGCTCCACAATAAAGTTCAACTGCTCAAATTATTCATTGGAGGTAATTTCCTGAAAAAAAATTAACTCGAAAAAAAAAGAAAACAACTTTTGATATAATTTCGTTCAAGTTTGGCCCCAGGTGAGTTTGTGTATACCCAAAACAGAAAAGAAAGGCAAGACTGGAACATAGCAGAATGTGCAGGGTGTTTCAGCATGACGTACACACCAACTTTAAAGGTACAGTCCTTCTCTGAACACCGCAGCATTGTCGGATGGATTTGAAAGAATAGTGGAATTGGCAATTTTTTAATGCTTCTAGTCTTTAAAGAATGTTCCCTATTTTTCTTGGTCGAATACGTTCAGCGGTTTAGAATAGCGGATGGCGTTGCATGCCTAAAAGTACGAAACGCCCTGTATATACAAGCTCATTAGTTATTATTACTATGCGACATGGGACGAGCGTCACCCGGTGAGGAGATAAAAAGGAAAGAGAAAAGATGACGGTGGTGGCTTCTTGGTTTATTTAGAACAAATTTTCTGTCCCGTCAAAGTATTTTACTTTTCCGAATGAACCAACTCTGCTTGTCAAGCTAGACAAAGAGGGAATAATATGGAAAGACCAAACAAACTACGGAATGGGAGAGAATGAGTCCAAGTTCACGGAAGAAAATTACATCGTTTATTTATATCCAACTTTTCCTCTCTCTTTCTTCCCTTTCTCTCATTCACCACACTATTTTTCGCAGCATGGAATTCTACATGGGATTTTCTCTCTCATCACTCGAATATTTATTATATAAAAAATAAAATAGCTAGCTGTGCCCACACTTCTGTAGCTGCTCCTTGCCGGCCTATAGCTAATACCAAAAACAGTCTAAAATCTTCAGTGACTACGTTCTAGCTAGTTATGTTTCATTCATTATCATCTTTATTATTATTACCTTTGATATTAGCTTCGTCTGCAGAAGACGAATAATTTTCTTCTTATATAAAGACTAGTAATGTTGTTTTCCCTGAAAATTGCTCTCGATTAGCTCAGTCAGTTTCCTTAGTCGCTCTAAATATTAGTCAGTCAAACTGTGAGCCAGTGAGCATATGGTTTGAAAGTAGAATTGACTAAACAATGTACCAACTATAAGTAGCTAATGCCCCCAATTTCAAGGCATATGATTTCACATGCACAGAATATGTCAAAATAGTAGCATATACAAGTTTCTTTGTAAGCTTGCACAGCGGTAGTCAATATGGCACAGTAAAAACGCTGTAGCTACCACCGACTTGAAGAACTGTTTATTAGGATACTAGTAGCATGACGGTGGTAGAAGAGAGAAATTGGAGAAAATTAATGGAAAATAGTTTGGAGTTTTGAGTCCGTGTGGGGAAAAGTCGTGGGAATGCATATTGATGTTTTTAATGCTATACCATAATAATAAATACATAT
>JAQFYD010001865.1:0-10966 GCA_034694225.1 Bourletiella hortensis
TACTGGATACTACGTACTGGCAAAAAGTACTACTGTGTACTAGTACTGGCAGACTGGTCGTACTACCAAACACTGCTAACTACCACAACGTTATTGAAAGGCTGTGCTGCTGCTGCACACTTGAATGATGCGATGATCCCACACACTCACAAGAAGTAAATCGACACAGCTATTATGAACAGTTTCCTTTAAAAAACAATTTATTGCACAAGTGTCTTACATTACATTGCAGTTTCTATAATAGTAACAATTAAGTAATTGCCTAGAAAAGTTTTGCAGTAAATTTTATTACAACTCCAATTCAATAAGTGATTTGTTTGTCTCTGGAATAAGGTTTGCAGCAGTGTTCAGAAAAATCCATTCATATGTTTTCTTCTTCGTCTTGATAAGTTCTTCGTCGTCATCATCATCATCATCTCTTCTGCAGTGAGTGTACCATAATAATAAATAAGTATATAAATATTGTAATACAATTTTTGATTCATCTGCGCCATCGTTATCATCATCAATAGTCAGGGCAAATGATTTGTGACATGGGGATAAACATACCGAATAGTAATAATTCTCGTCCTGATTTTCCTTCAATTGGATTTTTTGTACGAAAGTATTTCTGGTAAATTTGTCAACATTTAAAGAGATTGGGATCAATCAGGCAAAGGTAAAAGTTTGAAGATGGTGAAAATAGTTCTGGAATGGTAATTATAGTGTCCGAATTTTTAGAGGGAGTATGATGTTTTACTTCGTTGATTCTGCCATAGTGTTAATTGAACGAATCGTGAGAGAAGGAGGCAGGAAAGTGGTGGTATCGATGTGAACTATTAGTTGAGGTATTGAAAGGGACATTTGAAGGGCAATATTGAATTTCAGATTTTGTGGGAGTCAAAGTACGGAGAAATGTGCAGCAGTTGACGTGGGCCTTTATTCTCTTTATGACGATGACGACGAAACGATGATGAGGCCTGATTTCGCACAATAGAATCATCTGCAATTCTCGTTGTATCCTTTGGGATATTTTTGACAACAGAACCCTTTCAAAATTGTCCGGAACATTTCAATGGAACTGAAATTCGAAGGATGGTTTTTGTTGTACCTGAAGTTCGGGCTAGCTTGAAATGAGGAAAACATGACATCAAGTTTGAAAGGCAGAGTTCTGCTCCACTTCTGATAACATACAATAGCGATAATAATTATGTCAATTATATACGCCGTTTTACATAATTTGAGTACAAGTGCAAGGTCAATTACTGACTTTTGCACTTACAGTGATATTCCCATTGAGAATGATACGCTATCTGACTAGACAGATCTATAGCCTGGCTCTTTCGAAAGTTTCCATAGCGGCTGCGGCTGGAAAACAATATTATGAGGATATTTTTAGTAAATTATTTACAGTACTATGGAAACAACACATGATTGCAGTTTAGTGTGGTTACAATAATCTATGTTATGGAGATAAGGAAAAGGTGTCGGCATGGCTGTATAAAAGGATCGCCAGCTGAGCGCTATCCATCCATTTCCACACCCGGAACACGTTGAAGAAAGAGATAATTGAGATTAATTTTGTCATGAAACTGGAAACTGGTTTTAAAGATGGGAATGGGAGTTAGTTGTTGGAATTGGGACTTGAATTATTACCGAAGTTACTTATTGTTGTGGTTTCTTTTGGTGTATTCTAGATAAGATGGACGTGGAAGTTTTGATGAAGAAGGGTCAGCGTGGTGCTGCGGCATACATTCAAGAATGCTGCCGATCTTCCAGACCTGAAAACTTAAATAAATTGTTAGATAAGCTATTGGATCCAAGTAAACCACTGAAAGAATTTGAAACTATAGAGTGGTTGAAATGGTTGATGGCAGGTGGATGTACTCCGGACGAATTTGCAGCCACAGGTACTACTTCCTAAAATTGTTTGAAGTGAAAGTTACCAATCGACCGAAACCGTTGCGAGCTTTGCTAATAGGGATTTTGTAAATTTTGTTTTGCAGTACGAAGATATGATAACGCAACGACATGTGGCCTTGTATGGACGGCAAATTTTGTGGCATATCGCTGCCGGACTTGCGGAATATCCCCGTGCATGTCACTATGTGCGGAGTGTTTTCAACGTGGAAATCATAAAGGACATGATTTTAACATGTTTCGAAGTCAGGCGGGTGGTGCTTGTGATTGTGGTGATACGAATGTTATGAAAGAATCCGGATTTTGCTACCTACACGGGCCTCAGGCATCTCAGCTCAGTCGATCGAACGATCAATCAGTACTTCCGGATCTTTTGTGTGTTGCTACGGCTATGATGCCTCGTTTGTTCTTGAGGCTAATTCAGCAAATGAGAGAACATAGTGGTGACTTGGATGGATTTCTGGAAGGAATACAACAAGTTGACGAGTTCATCACCATGCTACATGATATGACTGTCATGGGAGCTGCCATGAGGCAGGTCATGACTTTAGCATTGACGAACCCGCAGGTATGAGGAAGTAGCGCAGTAGTGTGAAAAAGCATTTTTAGCGATTGGGCACTAGCATGTGTGTAATAATTATTTATGATGTCTTTGAACTTCGTAGACATACAAGAGGCTCGTTGAAGTTGATGAAGGGAGTGTGACTCCTCAATATTATGAATACATGATGAGAGGTAGACGCAAGTACGAAGCTGTGTTAGCATCATGCCCCAATGCAGAGGCCCCTGAGGAATATAAAGGTAATGAACATAATAATTAACCTGACAAAATCTGTGAAACTATACTGATTTCAATAAAAAGTGACGACAGGTTCATTTACCTTTGTGTTTACTTCTCCTTGCAGACATCCCATCATTACAGAAAACCCTGGTTCACAAAACCTTCCTTGAAGAGCTTGTTTTCTGGACTTCCCGATACGAATTCCCACAGAAAGTTGTGTGCCTTCTACTCAACTTGCTTCCCGATGGAGACTACAAAGTACGCTAGAGTTGCAATTTTTTTCACTAATGTTAGGTGTCGAAAAAGGCACTTATGTGACATGTTTATGTTTTCAGGAATCATTTACTCGCGCATTCGTCCTCCATTACAGCCGCATATCGCAGTTACTTGTGGCTTCCAAAGACCCGGACACTTTATCGAATCGAGTGGTCCACGTATCCGTTCAGTTGTTTTCTAACGAGAAGCTTGCTCTTAAAATGACGGAGCAGATGGGCCTATTACATGTGATGGTTATAAGTCTAAAGCATATGATGGCAGGAATAACGAAACCAAGCTCCTTGAGTTCCAATGGCCGGAGTACCTTCCGCGTCGTTGACTGTGATAATCCAGCTATGAAGAATCATTGTTACTGGCCGCTCGTGTCTGATCTAAACAATATTTTGAGTCATCGCCCAGTAGCTCTTCGTTTTTTGGAAGACGATGGACTACTTCAGATGTGGTTTGACTTTCTTTCCATGTTTCAAGGTGTGTACCGCTATAGTATGATAGTTTTTGTTTTACTTTATTTCTGATGAAAATCACGTATTTTCTGTGTCCCACGCAGGAATGAATGTGAACATCCGAGAGATGAATCAACATATAGAATTTGAGCCAAATGCATACTATGCGGCATTCTCTGCAGAATTGGAGGCGAGCGCAAGTCCCATGTGGGCTTTAATTTCCCATTTAAAAGACGCATCCACAGCTCATCTAACAAAAAATGTTCTCCGTCACTGCCGTTCCCAGCTAAACCTTTGGTTGGAATCAGCCTACGATACAATTCAGAATGATGCTATGCAGATATCCTTTCACCTTCCATTGCACCGATACTTTTCTGCATTCTTGTATCAAGCTGTTCGGAACCAAGGACTTTCGTTGGCGGAATTGCTGCCTCCGCCAAATGAGCTCAAAGCTGTTATTGCTCACCCTTTGAGAGTTCAAGTGGGTTTCTATGAAATCATGAGTGGACTGTGGGCCCGCAATGGACTTCAAATCCGTGGTCAAGCCATGACTTACATCCAGTGCCATTTTTGTAATTCGATGGCTGATGCAGATTTATTCCTATTGCAAGTTGCAATGATGAACTTACCTCATGGAGAGTTTCTGAACACTGTATTTGAGAAGTAAGTTTTTTCAGTATTTACGGGCAATGTACAGAGCAATTGGACTGAAAGGGTAATGCTGACTATCGTTTTCTTCAGGTTTCATGTTCTGGAGTCGCTCAGTATTTCCAGCTCAGTAACAAACAGTTTTCTGGAACCAGATCAAGAAATGTTGATGATGGACAATTGTCTCATCTTCCTTGCCACCCTTGCGTCTGTCCGGACACTTATAGGAATGTCAGACGCTGACCTAGTCCAGTTGGAGATGAGCACATTGCTTTGTATGGGTGATAAAACGCACAGCCTTCTCATGGAACTTATGCCTGAACGAGGTGGCAATAGCTCTCAGGCTCGCGATTTTGAAGCCGTATTGTCGAGGGTACGTTTTAACAATCCCCACATAGTCGGAGGTGCACCAGACTTTGTATTAAAAAATCTTTATGGTAATTGTAGGTTGCGGATTACAAGGCCCCAAATTTCGAATCCAGTGGCAACATGTTGCAAGGAATGTATGTGCCAAAGTCGTTCGTGTGGGACTCCATTTATGACCCAATTTATACTTTGCTTCGCGCTGTTCATCGTAAGGATTTTCAAACATCTTTGGATCGCTTCACGGAATAGTAAGTGAAAACAGATTTAAATGGCTCTTTACCTGTGCTTTGGTACAAACGGGGCTAACGTGCTGTATTATTGTTTCAGCGCGAAACACACAGGAAAATTTAAGGGCTCAGGCAGTCCGTGGCCACCATACAGAATTCCATCAATGGCGTCCGATCCATACACGGATCCACGGCACATATTGCTGTCGCGGGTTCTCCAGGGTGTGCTTTTCGTTATTTTCTACAAGGCTGTGCATACGACACAACTGTCTGATCAAGTCATCGCGCTCGCTATTTACCTGTTGGAGATGGCCCTCAGTGTTTGTGAATCAATTGGATCAACGGTGAGCTCGTATTACTCATTATAAAAACAACATTTTTAAGTGAAACTAATAACGCTGATTACATTTTCAGGTCCTGTGCCCACATGAGGTTTCTTACGCAAGAATCGACACAGAATTCGCCTCATGGTTCAGTACTGACTGCTTGTTAGCTAACCTTAGAACTGAAATTGACTCCGTTTACGTAAAGACCAACCCGTCGGTCACGTCAGACTCATCTGAAGGTACGTGGTGCCGAAGTATAACAACTCCCCCATGGAAGAGCATCTAATGTGTTCGCTCCACTTTTTGCAGATGTTAGCGTGGATGATATGGAAGTCGAAAGCTATGATGGAGAGGTCGAAATGCTGGAATCCTACGATTCTGGCCTGGCAGCGTTAACTAGCAGCACCGATTTTCCCATGATGGAGGTCCAGCAAGCAGTTACTCAGCATCTGGCAATCATGCCAAACCCTGGTAAGATTCTAACGAGATTTCTTGATTATATTCGACTTAAAACATTTCAAGCATGGTTTTGGAAGCTGCGCAGAAGCCTGTCACAAAGAGAGAGTTTTCATCATTTATTTTAGAACTTGCTGGTGTGTAGATTAATTGTATGCTTGTCACAGAAATTCTGTAAGAATTAATATATTGCTGACATCATCTTTTATTGCACTGGATTTACATTTAGCAAGTAGGGGTAGGGGTTTTATTTGTTGCCGTGGGTGTGTTATTTACGATGAGGACAAGAACCTTTGAGCTTGTGCTGAAGCGGACTGTGAGCCAATTTGCATGTTTCTTCACTCTCAGATCTTGCATTTTTCGGTTTCTACTATGTATACTCATGTGCATGGCAGGCGATTCTTTCTCGGGGTGTTCTTTTCCGATTTCTGAGGTCGGAGCTTCTTACAAGTAATTCTGCCGTTGTGGTACTTATAATTACTTGCTGTACTAGTAGCTGAGCCAACAATGAGCAACCCGGCCTCACAACACCAAGATCGGCCATCGAGACCTTCACCTGCTTTGACGATGACATTGTACTCATCATATCCCTCTTCTTCTGTGGCTGCAAGCTTATTGTCTCTTCCTGCTTTACCAGCGCCGCGGTCCTCTTCAGGTTACTTTAATATACTTGCTTTCTTATTGATTCAGTTTCTTAAAACCAATTGTTGGGATTTCTTTCTGCCGGGAGCTTTTGGGCTGCTAATGAGTGAAAGAAAGTAGTGCATTGTCTGAAGTTGTCTTATAATGAAATCTTTCTACTTAACAGGGGCCTCGATGGATGATAACGCTGCCCGTGGAGAAGACAGACAGAGAGGGCTTCAGGTCGTGTTAGCTACACCGAAGCCAGTCGCTAATGTGCACAGAAAGGATCTAGTCGAAAGGAGCTCTTCCGTAAGTATTCTTATAAATAAAGACAGAAATATATGTAAGCGGAAGAAGTGTAATATTTCGATTGGATTTTAGATTAATAATCGCGATGCTGCTGTGGAGGTCGTAGTGAATGAAAGCATGATATCCCTTCTGCTCAAACTCCACTCCAAACTCACCGGGATCCCGGACAGCTATATGCCTTTCTGGGAAACTCCCGAAGCATTAAAAATTATTGAGGATGCCAAGAATGGGCTGGACTCACGGCTTTCAGTCACCTTAATTTCTCAGGAAGTGGCCCCAGTGGCCGGAAGTAGTACTCAGGAACCTCAACCGCAACCTGCTGGTCAATCCATTGTGAAATTTAGCTACAGAGAGTTGTATAACATTCTAAATAATCCAAATGATCCCGCAAGCCGGATTGGAGATGGACCTTTCTTTGTTGGCAAAGTGTTAGACGAAATCGGTGCCAAGGATGAAGCCTGTAGAGAAACTATTATAAACTGTCGTGAAAGGTTATGGCCTCGCCAGGCAAGTGAAGAAGAACTGAAAGCAAGAGAGGAGCGTGAGAAGGAAGAAAGAAGACGAAAAGCTCGAGAGCGTCAGCTTAAACTTATGGCTGAGTTTGCGAAGAAACAGAAACAGTTCATGGAGAAGGCCATGAACGAAGAAACCTTTGAAAAAAGTGGTGCAGATGGAACGGGTGCCGAGGAAGACGAGATGAATCGAGGAACTATAAAACCGATTGAATATGACTGTGTGATCTGCAATCAGACAAGTCCAAGTACGTCAGACAATCCCGTAGGTCTTGTCAGCCTGTTACAGAGCACTAGTGTTCTGGGCCACAGGAGAAGAAAGAGCGGTAGTAATAACGGAGGCAGCAGCTCATATAAGCTTCCGACAAGTGATGATGAAAGACTGGATCCCACTGACAGGATGACTTATTACAATGAGAAAAGAATAGAAGAATTCAAGGCTCACTTTGACGAGAGCAGCTGGATCATGTCTATCTCAGGAGGTTGGGAAGGCGGGGTACACGTGCAGACTTGCGGCCATCACCTTCATATGGAATGTTTGAAAGGATATATGACTGCACTTAAGAGCCAACAGCGTCAGAATAGTATCAACACCGAGAAAGGAGAATACTCTTGTCCACTTTGCAGGCAGCTAGCGAACACCTTTTTACCACTATCACCGGAGTTCGGGATACGTCAGTCCGCTCTTGTCAAAGACAGAAAAACCCAAGTTCCTCTCACACCTGAAGTCACAGTACCAGAAATTCCTCCATCCCCTGAAGCTACTGTTGCATTAGAAGTCATGAAGTTATTACGAGAATATCCTGTTCCAACTCCTAGCACAAAAGTGACAGATGCTATAACAAAGATAATGGAGGATATGACTAATGCAACGAAATTGAAGTACCGAAATGTATGTGATGAATTTTCAAATTTAAACAGTTCATAGTTGAGTTTCAGGTTTTAATGTCCGAATGTTCATTTCAGATTGGCCACTCGCAGACGCCAAATAATATTACCAATTTCGTTCAGTCCATCGCCAGGACGAATTTGGAGTTAGAGATTGTGAACCGCAGTGGAAATCTGGTGTCTGTCCCAACGGAGCCTCAGCCTTCCACCTCCACAGCACCAACTGTCTCTCCAACAGCAGTTTCGAAACGCTCATGTATAGGTAAGTAAATGCTTTCGTTGCACACAAACTATTGCTCTATGGCCCACATAGTAAAGTATCTCTTTTTTTCTAGTGCCTCTTCTTCATGTACTGGGCTACCACTATAAAATCTTGTCATCCGAGCAGTGTTCATCAAAGATATGGGAGCGAATATTAGGTATTCGGTTTCTACCAGATTCATCGCTGATGCCAATTGATCGTGAGGTTCCGATGCTCCTTCGAGATCCTACCACAACGCTCCTCCACTTGCTCCTTCAGCTCCCAATGCATGTAGATCTAGGTAAGTTTTACTTCTATAGTCTCTTGACGGTCATTCCGTACGAAAATAACATCACCTCGTAATTTGATTTTGCAGCCTATTTCACTGAAATAGTTCAGGCAATTTACAACTTAGTCTATGTCCAAATCCTGTGCATGCTATCTTGTCGCATATCGGAAAAAGAGCGTGAATACTGGAAGGCACGAACGACAATACTTTCTCGAAGCACGCCAGGAGCAACGCCAAATGAGCTGAGTGTGCTCTTTGGTCACATCATAAAGTATTTGGAGTCTTCGCCCCTGTTTATTCCGGACTCAGACTTTGGGGACAAGGACTATGAGGCCAAAAGGAAAGAAAAAAGAGATACACCATACACCGAGCAAGAGCTAGACAGTCAAATTCAAGAACTTTTGCTTCCGTTCCTCCGCGTAGCCGTGCTATTGCGTCATCAAATATATGAACAAGAGCTTCCATTTATTTCCACGAAAGCCGAAGAATTCGGATACTTGGCTCGATTTTTAGGCTTGGGTGGTAGAGATGTTGATTTCAATAGCGTTAATGTTGATGATGACGGTTACTCCGAGGAGAATTTGTTAGATGTGTTCAAGGCTCACAAGTTCTTGCGCTGGATATCTCCAACCCCACTAACAGCCATATGGACATGGTGTGAAGATTTGATAGGCTTTATAAATAGGGCTAGAGTCTCAGCATTGTATCTTATTGAAACTCAGCATGTACTGTGGGATCGACCACGATTATTGGAGCTACCACATGCTTATGACGTGATCTTCCGCTATTACCACCGACGACCCTGTCCCAATTGTGATGAAATACCGAAGGATCCTAATGTCTGTCTTGTTTGTGGCATGTTGGTTTGCATGCGAAACGCTTGCTGCAAACAGCAGAATAGTGTATGGGAAGCTATTCAGCATTCCGTGGATTGTGGTGCCGGGACGGCCATGTACTTAAGTATTAACTTGTCTACAATTGTCGTCGTTCGCGGACGAAGAGCTTGTCTGTGGGGTTCGGTATATTTGGACTCGTTTGGAGAAGAGGACCGTGATCTCAAGTGAGTCATTCACTACAGTCATTCTGGAGCTATTTTCATGTTTTTGTGGTAGAATTGATTTTAAAATGATTCACTCTTGTTTGCAGGAGAGGGAAACCCTTATTTTTAAGTAAAGAACGTTATGCCTTACTTCAGCACCAATGGATGACACACCGCTTTGATCATACAAATCGGAAATGGATATGGCATCGCGATAATTTGTAACGCCAAAATCTTAGTTATACATTTTAATCATCATCACTTTAAAACATGTGGTAATAATAAATAATAGACGATTTCTCACCATTTTTTATATTATATAAATTATAGGGATCTGGAAGAGTTGTTGCTTGGTTTCGGACCTTCATTTTAATATTTAGCGGTTCATAGGCTTGATCGAGTCTCCCATTTCGCGCAAATAAATTATTATCACTATTGTTGTCGCTTTAGTGACCTTAAGTTACTAACATAGAAGATGG
This sequence comes from Bourletiella hortensis, assembly GCA_034694225.1. Classification (NCBI taxonomy): domain Eukaryota; kingdom Metazoa; phylum Arthropoda; class Collembola; order Symphypleona; family Bourletiellidae; genus Bourletiella; species Bourletiella hortensis. The sequence goes on from JAQFYD010001865.1 coordinate 9,804, forward strand.
AGTCCAGAAGTTATTATTGTTGTTAATCAAGAGACACCTATTGCTGTAATATTAAACAGTTACTACTTGTTTTCCTTAAAACGGGTGCATTAGTTAAGTTATATACCTATTCTCCTTACATAATAAAATTTCTCGCATCACCGGAGCTTATGTCCCTATTATAGCGTTTGTCAACTAATTTAGAAGTCATTATTATTAATTTTCTTGTTGATATATAAATATCGGAGAATGCACACACAGAAGGGGTACTGTTCACAGCAGTTGGTAGCAACCAGAGTGACTTGAAAGTATTAATACGACGAGGATCTAAGATGGAAGATGAAACTGCTCTTGATCAGTACGTTTCTTCAGTTGTTGGAAGCTCATGTTGTGAAGTCAGATGATTTTTGTAGTCTCATATTATTATCTACCGTATCGAATAAAAATGATCGCCAAGAATAAGGTTAACGTTAAAAAGCAAATAGCTGCTTTCAGCTTTCAGATGTGGCTTGCAAAGCTATAATTTTCTTGAATGCCCCATTGTTCATCCGGTGTTCGAAATTGTTTGCTGCCATGGAAACTATGAAGTAGTAATTTGGCAATCCTCAGGCACAATCACCTCTGATACTATGACTGACTTGACTTGGTTGCCCTGGCATCTTTTCTTACTGACCATTCATTCCCGTACGAATCCATAAGCATTTGCGAATAATCCGCATTGATCTCAAACCCAGTCCGACATACTTTACAGCCAAGAAAGGGGCATTGTTTGTGGATATAAGGAAAGCTTTTGATAGTATCTCTCACACAAAGCTTATAAGTAAAATGATTAACTTATACAATGTTCCCTCTTATCTTGTCAAACTCATGTGTAGTTACTTGAGAAATAGGCATTTTATAGTCAAAGTGGGAGATAAACAGTCAGCTAAGTTTAGTCTTAATACAGGAATTGCCCAAGGAAGCCTACTAGGGCCTCTTTTGTTCATTATTTACTTTAATGACCTTTGTAAAATATTACATAATTCATGCGTATATGCTGATGATGTGGGCATAGTGTGTAAGGCTAATTCCTCAGACACGCTCAAATCTGAGCTTGAACGTAATCTCAGGGCTATGTACCAGTGGTGCATTGTAAATGACTTGGAAATAAACTTTTATAAAACGGTATTTATGACATTCAACAA
>JAQFYD010001866.1:0-10966 GCA_034694225.1 Bourletiella hortensis
TTTTCAAACCCCCAAACGGCCTCGTATCCAGATCGGTGTCCGGAAATAAAAATAAAACGCTTGGCGGTTAGCTGAAAAGGCCTGTAAGCCACAATATCTACTGGGAAATGGGATGCGTATGGAACTCAGAACTAGGAACCTAACAATGCAATGTCAGGAGGGTGTAGCCGTTTTTTGAATACACATCCCCCGTACGCAGGCACAATACCGGTCATCAGGGTGCAGGGGACGAAGCCAGTCAATTGGTTCAAGATTTGGAACCTTTTGTGACCTATATAGCGTCAGTAAGTCCATGCGTAAAGTGCAAAACGGGACATTTTCTGTAGTTTAACTATAGCAAATGTCCCATTTTGCGGTTTACTCAAGGAAGTTCTGTCAGCCTAAAGTGGGCAGATAACCTAAAATGTCCTTCAATTATAAAGGATGGCCGCCGAAAGGGATTCCGGATTTATCTACGCCCGTAGCAATAACACGAAGCAGGTCAGAGTTTGGTTGAAGTTACAACCTGGCTTCCAAAATGGCGCCTGAAATTCAATATGGTGGTAAAATTATGGCTGGTGCACCCCCCTTTGTCCATTCCTGGATCCGCCACTGGACTTCTCTGACGTCCAAACCTTGTTCACATGAGAAAATAAGCGCTCCGTTACTGCGTTAGAACCTGCCAAAATCAAAGTTTTGTGAGAACACTAAAAATTATACTGAACTCCAAAAACATTACGTACCTGGCAATGTTAGGACATACTGTACAAAGACGGTGATGCTATTGACTGCTATAGATTTCGCCGAGAAATATTCGAACATTTCTGCCCAGCGGCTTCCTGTATCCATGTTGGATGCTTCATTCCACTCCGTCACCTTGCATACTCTCGAACTAAAACGATTTCGTCGTAGACATTGCTGTGCTCTATGACGACTCCGCTGGATTTGATGCGCTGAATGCAGGTTATAATACTTTCTTCAATTTCACTCCAAGGTGGAATAACGTCACGTAGATCCGTCCATCGTTGTCTTATAAAATTCACATGCATGTGATTTTATTTTACGTAAATCGCACAGGCCTTCTTCCATCAATTTTAAGGATGGAGATTTCACAGTGAGAGGTAAGAACTCGTCCTGTGCCCTTGAAGTCAGCTTGAGCTTCAGATCTTTAAGTATCTGAAAAATAAGCAAGATCAATAAAATTAAATGCTGTGGAAGGAAATACGAAACGATCAAAAGTCAATTAGTACCTTGGAAACTCTCATTATTGTAATTTTCTCCCCTTGAACCTCTTTGGCAGCTTCATGAAAGATACTGGCTGCGTTGTGTATGAAGTAAAGCCACAATTCCGTCTCTGGATTTTCGAAAAATTCCACAATAACCTTCGGGACTTTGGACTGCGATAGAAAATAACTCTTCAGAGCTGCGAACATCTTCAGAAGCCTTTCAACAGCTGGAACGAGAGCTAGCCACCATAGGCGGAACCCGTTCGAGTTTGGGCCGCCCAGCCCGCCCATTTGCTCTAGAACGCTTTCCCGCGGGCTGCCCAGCCCAGCCCGAGAAATTCAGCAGCATATCATGCCCACCCGTTCAGGCCCAATCAGAAGAGTTAAAGGAGTCTGCCCGCCCGGCGGGCGCCCATTGGGCATGTGGGCACCCGTTGGGCTATTAGGCGGCAAACGGGCTTTCGGGCTTATCCTCAAATTTAATGGTACCGATAAAATAACCATTACTTTCCTCAAGTCGACCGTTTGGGGCAACCCTGGGGAATTATTACATGCTAGGGATTTATGGGGTATCTAGTTAACCTCGCAGTGTCTTTCAAACAAGGTAATTTACGGCGTTAATCAATGAATTTGTATGTCGCGTGTTGCTAAACGACGACTGAATATCATCTTGTGCCTGCTTCAGTCATTGCATTGTAGAGTAATTAACGGTTCCCATTCCTCGCCGTAACCACAGACTTTTCTGAAACAAGCAAGTCACCGTCAAGCCAAATTCGGCACAAAAATGGCTGAGCTTCAGCTTGTGTGTGATTATCTAGGAATTCGGAATTATCGCTGATAATGTATTTGATAACGTGTTTGGTGGGCACTTTCGGGCGCCCAAGCCCAAGCAGACTGCCGAAACTGAAGCCCATGCCCGCCCGGCAGGAATGAAACCGTATTCGGGCGGCCCACTTCAGCCCACAAATTTTCTCTTCAGCGCTCATGCCCGCCCATGCCCGATGGGCATCGGGCGGGCCTAATGTGGGCTTGGGCATCCCCAAATGGGCCACACCTATGCTAGCCACCGCCATTTGCAAGCCTTTGACTCACGACTACAAGGTGAAGGTAGAAAGTGGCAGACGCGAGCCCAGAAATTCATTATAGGGGGGGCTACTCATATATAATTGCACCGAAGGCGCAAAAACTTTTTGCCGTGAAAAGTCTGTGTGGACACTATTTTTTACCGAGTTTTCAGCCTATAGGGGGGGCTCCAGCCCCTGCGCTCGCCTCTGGAAAGCGGCGCAAGTGGATTGAAACAGTTGGAAGAAAACAGCTATTATTCGTCAAATTTGGATTACTGGTGATCCGTCTCTCCTCGCTCTTCATAGTTTTTTGGCTTTCTGTCATTTTGTACGAGTTGTTTTAGATTTGTTCATTCGGACGAGCATTTTCAGCCGTTTTGACATTCAAGATATTTCTGTCATTTCCTTTACATTAATTTGCCTCAGGCTGACTAGCAATCTTAAGTTCAGCATGACACTTGCTGTGAGACCTTTGTACTAATAACTTACTCTTACAATAATAATAATAGTACGCATATTACTTATCTGTAACGCTCATAGTGCCTTTCGTCTTGTTAATTATTACACTTCACATGTCACGTCTCACACCTTACCGACCGTTCTACATAATAGTAGTTTGAAATTCACGAAAAGCTGTTCTAAACCCGTTCAAAAAATGAGAGACAAACTCATTGAAAACGATCTGCAAAACGTTGGACATGACCCCCACGTGATTTGAACACGCAGCCTTCTGATCTGGAGTCAGACGCGCTAGCGTTGCCCCACTGAGTCTGACTTGTGCGAATGAGTGAACGAACTCCAGCGGAACCAAACATTATGAGTAATTAAATAGATAGTAAACAAAGTCTAACAAAGTCAAGCTGCTAATTAACTTTAGTCCCTAAATAGTGTGGAGAAGGAAAATTGAAAACCATGCGCTTGGAATTGGCCGAGAGCTCCCCTCTCTTCCCGGGCATCCACTATACGTTGTGCGTGACAACATTCAGAAGAAATTTTTATGCATTCCATGTTTACATTCAGAATGGTACAAAATCCCATGGATCAACGCCATGGCATGCAAATGGAATATGAATCTTCCAAATTACTTGCCCAAGCCTACTATGGCCCGCATAGAATTCTTGACTTTTCGTGTGTGTCACTAGAAACAAATGTTTACGAAGCATGTCCAACTCATTTCCTTGCACGGCAATCCATGGTAAACATTTCACCGTCCTAAGCCCAAAATCCGCCATCAATTTTGTCGCAATCGCAACGGCAGCACCGGAAAATTTGACGAAAATAACCGGTGCTAGCACTGGTAAAATATCCGGTGCCGGTACCAGATACTGAAGAACACCCTCAGTGCGTTTAAATAGTGAGTACGAGTACTGAACACAGTTTGAAGACGAAAAAATATTAACTTTGATCAGTCATAATTATAATGGAGCGAAGTGAGGGTGACCCGGTGAAAACCGCACATGAAAATCTCATCATCCTGCGTGAAATTTCTTCCCACCTGGAATTAAGCGCCTCGAAACAGTGCAGATTGGTAAATAAATTTTGGGAAACCGAGATGAGCTTGTCCATTAGAGAATTTTATTATTGTAGTGCCTCCATTTCGGAAGAAAATCCCTGTGCCAGCCCGGACGCTTTTCATGAAATTATTGCATATTGCATCTGGAATGAGCCGCATTGCTGTGGTGCCGATTAACAGCCTCTCACTCACATTCAACGGTGACCATGTCCATTCAAAATGCAAATCCACAAGAAGAAGCAGAAACAAGTCGAAAATTTACGCTGAAATTCTAAGCAAGTTACCCGTGAAATATTTGGAGATTAATTGGGACTCCAGCTTCCGGAACATGACCTGCCCCGCTGTTCACTTTGCTACTGCTTTTGTGCGGGTGTGAAAATAACGGAGCTGAATACGTTAAAGATTCGAGTTGCTCGAGAATTTTCGAATATTTTTGAACAAGTCTGGAATCCGTGCTCATAACCAAAACTGCAAGTACTGGATGTTGTTGGGAGCGATAATTTTCTTCACAAGACTATCAATTAGGCTCCAAACCTGGATAAACTGTGGGGTCAGCTTTACAATAAAATCCTGGACATTTTACCGCAAGAAAAATACAGCGTGTTGCAAGAATGTCCCCTGTCTATTGACTCGGATCAAGATGAGAAGTCATGTTTTGCACTTGCGAAGGCTGGACCAAAATTGTGGTCGTTACATTTCCGTGCCCCTCGGAAACCTCAACGTCATTACATGCCCAGTTTCCTTCAGGTCTTGGGACAACTGCTGACCTCGAGTCGGACCACATTGAGAGAATTGCTCATGTTCTGGCCAAATTTTCCTCTCAGTCTCATCACATTCCCTGCGCCAGTCAACGTGGGCAAACTAGTGATTTGCACACCCAGCAATACTACCAGCCCTTACTAAAGTTCTAGTTGAGGGAGAAAGGGTTGAACCAGCCCTGGCAACACATACCGAAGACTAAACGTTTACGAATGGTTTATGTCCCGTTAGTTGCAGACATCAACGTTTGCTAACCGTTGTTTAAGCGGCCGTTCAAAACCAGTAGTGACAAATGAAAAATAGAAGTTACGACAAAAGCATTGAACACTTAAATATGCTACGCTAATGAGCTATATTCAATCAGAAAAATTTAATATAACTTTTGAATAGAGAGAGCAAATATTATTCCCTGTGTTCGCCTGCTGCTACTTGAAGTGAAACCGGAACCGTCCACGACAATACCCAGCACGTTGTTACATTATTTAGCGATCAGTTTGGTGGCCATCATCTTAATTGTGCATTAAAATATCATACTTAGCCAGATCCCACAAACACGTTTAAGCATCCATGAGCACTTGCATGCATTTCAATCACCGTGAATCTGCGTTGAGGAATGGAGACAAGGTAAGCGCGCGAATTGCTCACTCAAACGACCGAACAGTGTCCATCCTCACGACAGGAGTGAGCAGCGGCAGCCATCTTCCCCTTAGCACGCCGTTCAGAGCTAACGGGCCAGCAGATTACGAGCAATCCAGGAAGAAGGATTTCCTATTTCGTAAGTGCTGCTTTATTTAATTAATATTTTAATGTATAAATGTAGGAGAAGACAAGTGAGAAGGCTAGCTAGAGCCAAAGTGCAACAATTTGACGCAGTTTTAGATAGTGACGAATGTGTTCCAAATGGAAGGCCTCAGCAGGTGGAACCAGAAATGAATTTGGATGTTTCATTTGGTGACGAAAGTGGGGATAAATTGTTTGAGAATCATAGTGAACTAGTTGGCGAACATGTAGTTGAAAATACGGAGAATCATATTTCAAGTATTGGCAGTGACTTGGCTCAGTGGGCGCTTCAGTTTAACGTTTCTCAGGTTTGCCTCAGCAAACTACTTAAAATAATTAAAAAGAATTATGAAGAAGATTCGTTACCCAGTGATGCTCGAACACTGTTAAAGTCGCCAAGGCATGTGTTTGTTAGGAAAATTTCAGGTGGTGAATATTGTCATTTAGGAGTCAGATCTCAAGTTTCCAGAATTTTAACGACGTTGCCATCTGTACCTCCTCGAATTCTACTCGACATAAATGTAGACGGACTTCCTATCAGTAAAAGTAATAATAGTCAGGTGTGGCCTATTCAAGTTCGCATTGCTAATTTTAGCCATTTGTCTCCCATCATCGTTGGGATCTTTAGCGGACATAAGAAGCCTGAAAAGGCATCAGAGTATCTATCGGAATTTATTGACGAACTTGAGGAACTTCTGTGCAACGGAATTTCTATCCACGACAGTGACTGTGTAGTAGTTTTGAATGCGTTGATATGTGATTCTCCGGCCCGGGCCTTCGTTTGTGGGGTGAAAGGGCATAATTCTTATTATGGCTGCAGTAAATGTGAACAGAAAGGAACTTACTACAAAAGGAGAATTGTTTATTGTGACGAAGTTAAACTTTTACGAACGGACAGGTCATTTGGTGCAAAGAGAAACAGGGTTCATCACAATGAGGAAAGCCCGTTCGAGAAAATAAACTTGGGGATGGTCAGTCAGGTTCCACTTGACCCGATGCATTTGGTTTATTTAGGCGTAGTACGGAAAATATTGTTTTTGTTGTGCAAAGGTGATATTCGAAAGTGTAGACTGTCTGCCCAGCAAAGAATTTCAGTGACCAACGCCTTGAGAAATTTACGAACGGAAATTACCGTAGAGTTTGCTCGTAAGCCACGAGGGTTTGACGAAGTCGAGCGTTGGAAAGCAACGGAATGTCGTCTGTTTCTATTATATTTGAGTCCCGTGGTGCTTAAAGGCGTTCTTGACGGAGCCTACTATCGACATTATTTGTGTTTGCACGTAGCGGTACGGATTCTCAGTAGTTCAAAATCATCTTGTAAGGAACTTGATTATGCTGAAGAGCTCCTGCAGTACTTCGTTCAACATTTCTCTAAATTATATGGCACGGAAAATCTAAGTTTTAACGTTCATGGTTTACTTCATCTAGTGAGTGATTCTCGTCGCTTCGGAAGCATAGAGACTTTCAGTGCCTTCCCATATGAGGATAATTTGCATGCTGTCAAAAAGCTCATCCGCAGCCATAGCAAGCCACTCCAGCAGCTTGTCAAACGTATTTCCGAGCAGTTTTTGGCGCCAGTTTCCACTATTTCACCGACAGAGATTTTATTTGATAGTGAAAAGCAGATGATACGTACCAAAGAGTTTGTTCTAACATGCAATCCGGCTGACTGTGTTTGTCATGTTGATACTGGTGAAGTGATCGAAATATGTAACATTGTGCGGGCAAATGACAGCATAATTATACGAGGACGTGCTTATCACTCCCTAAAAAATTTATACGAGTCACCATGCCCGTCTAGTGATCTGGGAATTTACTTGTGCAAGAGAAAGAACCTTGGTTGCGTAAAGGACTATCATGTGAACCGTGTGACTGGCAAATATATGAGGCTAACGTATCGTCGAAGTGAATTAATCCTCATTCCTTTGTTGCATTCCTAACTTTTAGACGGAGTTTAGCCATGGACTTCTCTTTGGTTGAGTTCAAACCAGAAGATCCAGAGGATCCCACAGAAATTGAAGTAGTGCCAACTAAGTGGATTATAGACAGCAACTGGTGCTTCTGGCCGAATATCGACAGCCGAAAAATAAGGTCATTTATCATTGGAAAGCGTGACCCGGAAGAAAAGTGGAAGAAATATGAAATTTTGAAGTTATGGGGCAAATATGGTAAGCATTTTACAATGTTGTTTAGAGCTGTGGTTTGTAGTTACACTAAAATGCATTTTTTGAAATATTGCAGCCACTTACACAGAAGCGGCTTCAAAATGTGAGAAACTGAGCGTTACTTCAGACATTTCGAGTGCAGCTGAAGGGTCAAAACGTAAACGAGTCAAACCTGCGCTGAGGTCCCCACAGAGGCTTGTTAGTGTTAAGTCAAAGCGAAAGAAAGAGTCGGCTGATTCTGCCTCATCCGAAGATGATGATAAATCTGATGACTTGTTCATCCCGTCACCCCCAAAAAGCCGGCCGGTTGAGCGAAACATACCAACAAAAACATCTGACAGCAGCTCGTTGTGTTCCACTCCAAAGCGCTTTATTTCGTTGGCATCTAAGAAGTCGTTCTCAAGAGACCAAGTTTCAAAGACACCTGCGAAAACAGCTGCTGCTGCTCGGTCAGTACCTTTAAGCTTGGGTAGAGAGTTGATCGAAGATTCCCCAGTTCTTCCAGTTCGGGCAAACGATACAAGTAAGTTCTTTGACAGCTTTCAAACTTGTTCAGCTTCAACAGCTTCAAATTAGCATTACTAATTTGATTTTTCATTTTCCGGTAGCTTTTGAGAAAAGTGTGTTACGTTCTCTTGAAGTAATCAAGCTTCGTCAGAGAGACAATGAAAATACTTTGCACTCCATTTTATCGTTCTTGAATTCTGAGAGCATTAGCCATCCCGCTGGCAAAGTGAATGATACTACGATTAAATTGGATATTCCATTTCGTGTCTTGGATTGTTTTACGGAATTCGATTCAACTGATTTGAAAGATGAGGCCGTGAAGACGTCTTTGGTTAGTAATTCGATATTTAAGATTTAAAATTTTATAAATTTCGGTTTCTTAGGAGGTTCTGGATGGTAGTTAACCACTTCTTTACTTTCTACAGATAAAGCATCTTAGAGGAGAAGGAGGAACCAACGTGGAGGACACGACAAGAAATATGCTCCGCAGGGTCATGAAAGATGAATTGGCCTCACTTTTCAACTGGGCTGGGCGAGGTGAAAAACTTGCATTTAAGGATACAAGAACATGTCAAATAATTATTGGTACGGAAATGCGTCATTTTATTTGTGCAGTTTAGTACTGGAGCTGTGTTTCAAAGATGGTTTATTTTTGTTTCAGATGCAGTTTTCCAATATTATGAGAAGAGGGGCAAGTCAACCAAACACAGCAAAATCAAGAAAGTAATCAAGTCATGGCTCAAAATGGCGCCCCATCGTGGAAAGTAAGCTCCCTCTGATTTTCATGATTGCAATTGTGTAGTTAAGTTACCTTCTGTATTTAAAATGTTCCTGCAAAATTTCTAAGATTTGTTTTTATTTTCAAGGGGAAAAAGAACAACTGGAGTGATCGTATCCGCGGCAGCTGGGCCTGCACATCCAAGCAGCGAAATTAGTGACGCATCGGATCACGGAAGCAGCAGTGATATCTCCTTTTAATTTAACATTGACAGTTTTAATGCTTATCGAGTCCGTATTCAATTTTAAATACTATGATTTTGATATTTGGAGAGAATAGTATAGCGTAGTACAGCAGCTATTGAGGATGGTGGAATGGTATGGTTTCATAGTCTATTTCTGTCCTTTAAGTTCCCACTAGTAGGCTCTGGTGATTCTGAATTCTTTTTGTTCCTATTAAACATTTTGATATTCTCCAAACGATTTGATTAATCCTCTATATTTTAACCAATATAATGCAAGATCATTTAAGCGTATGTTGAATAAATAATGTTCTGGCTGGATATATCAAGCATTTCGTCAGGACCATTTGCATGAACAGCATTACTTTAGCTCCAGCGGCATTCAAAAAATTCATATCATGGAACAAAATATTATGCGTGTAACAAACTGATCTTAAACGGTACTTAAACCGTAATTGATAACGGTTGGTAAACGTTTTCTAGCTAGGACAAAAAACCCTGCCAGCAACCTTCTGTCAACTACTGGTCAACTTTTCGTGAACGTTTCTTCTACCCTCTGCGGTTGATTTTTTTGGGTAAAATTATGTTTAATGAACGTTAAATTGTTACTAGGGAGGTGACGATGAAAATCCTAGGTTTGTAAACGATAATAACGTCGCAGCTGGTTTGGAAGTACATGCTTCAACTACAGTGAAAGTCTTGCACCTGGGTGCTGATTGTGGGCCATTTAGCGCCGAAGATCTGAGGGAAATGTTTCCAAATTTGTCCATGTTTGACATTCGCAATTTGACTGATCTGTCTGCGGATACTACAATTCCATATGGAGATTTATGGGGTGCCTGGCCTTTGTTGAAAAAAATTGATTTGATGGACAGAATGGTCGCTCTGGAATGCAACTTTGATACCGAATTTTTGGGAATTCATCCTTCCTGACGAGGTCAGGGCTCTGAGAGAATAGGATGAAAATATCCTTGAGAAGATGCATATTGTTCCCATGCGGCCATCCATTCTTTCGTATCCTTTCGCGAGCACTACCATGAAATTAATTTGGATTGCTTAACCTCGCCTCCAAATAATTAATTGTGAATCCACAGGCCTGAAATCATTGAGGATTGTAATCCAGACAGATGAATTCGTCGATGCTTTGGACCCGGACGAAGTTTTCCTGTCGCGAATCACAGGGGTTTTGGCGTTTCGGAAATTGACCAAGATGGGGATGAGTGTGGAGTTATTTTGTACCAATCCAGAAACTTTGTTAGGTAAGCACTGCCGGTTACTTACTGCCTTTTCGCGTATGTTTAGTAATAATTTTTTGTTAACTTCAATGTAATATTTTTTCTATTTTTGCAGCTCTGAACCACCTTGTGCCCTATGTTTCAATCGGGCTTGAACAAGATTAAAATTGATGGATCTTGAACTCTCTCTCAACAACTTTGCCTCGTCTGAAAATCTCTGTTGTTTGTTGAATAATCGGGCGGAACGTTTAGTTATAAATTTGGTGGAAAATTTAGTTCATGTAGATACTTATATACTTTATGATTTATGAATAAAGACAACTGCAATAAGTGAGCCTTTAGCCTTTTTTATTTTAAATTTTCATCCATAATGACCTGCTCAACCCGAGGAACAATTAAGCCTTTGTTCTGGAATGTTTTTCAAGTTCGTACATCAACGTCATGGCTCACAAGTTAGAGTGCAAAAAGCACAATTTTCGGGGGTTGCTTGCCAGCGTGAAAACGCTTTGCTTTCAGATAAGAAAGTAATTCTTGAAAAAAGAAAAAAAATAGATAATGTTTGGATTATTTTTCAAACAAGTGCCGGCACCATGGGGAAATCTTTCGCATGTTCAAACTTTATCCAGCATTTACTGGAAAAGTGTAGGTCTGCACAGCCTAAAGTGTTCGCTAATCTGTAATCCAGGACAGTGCTAATAAGTATGCAAATTTTCAAGGAAATCGTAGGGGGGGATGACTGCTAAAATCAGAGTTGAAGTTTTCCCATGCTTTCCTTATGG
>JAQFYD010001867.1:0-10962 GCA_034694225.1 Bourletiella hortensis
GAAGATGCCGATGGAAATAAGTGGAGGAGTGTAAGGGAAGTGGTGGATGACACCAGTGAAGGTGCAGAACATGAGCTTAGACTCTTGACCACTCGCAGTGCTTCGAATGGAAATATTCTGCAGTCCTCTGGATGGATTTGATCCTTCTCAAATCTAGCTAACGAACAATAATGATAACCGAACAAAACATTTTCCTTCAACTAGTTCTAAGTGACTATCAGCTTCACTGGAAGTTCCAGCTTCACTGTACCCTTTACAAATATGATAATGGCTTACAGTGTTCTGTAATATGAAAAATTCCAGCAGTAATTTCTCAAGTGTGTTTTACTAAAACTATTTTTTATTCTAGCGATAATCATGACATTGTCATAAGACAGAAATCACACTGCAACTCCTGTTCAAGAAAAGCTCATCATTAATTCCTTCCGTCTTGTGTACTCATTGTTTGATTTTCGGGATTTTTTGTTGTTGTTTTAATTTACTACAAAAGACTGATGATTACCCGAGAATAATAATTGCCTCTGTAAGTATTTCCATGTGTATTAACGACGGAGATTCTTCAGTTGACATTTCCATTTGTTATTATGCCCTAATTTTGTAATGAAAAATAACCTTACAATCAGCGTAGTTTCCTTTAAGTGCTGAGAGCTGAACTTATCATGGTTCATATAGTCACTTAAGTTGCCAAACATACTAGAACGTGGAGATGTTTAACAAATTTTAATATCATCGTGACAAGTTTTGATACAGTTACATGTTTACAATAATGCTCGTGACGTAAATGTAATGATCGCGGTAATGTAAGCTTACTTATTACTATATGTGATTTGTAGCTATGAAACAAGTTTTGTTGTCAGAGGAATCAACGTTAAGTTGACCTGTATTCGCATATTGTGAATAAATGCACTTATTAAGAAAGAAAGTTCTTCTGTAGGCAATTTGTGGTGCAGTCAACTTCCCGAGCTAAGCAATACTTTACCAAAATTATGGAAAATACTCGAAGAACTAAAACTCATCGGAGACTAAGGAGCTTCACCAGAACATTCTGGATCACAAAATCAAAGCTAATCGGAGTGTAGTTTTTCCCCAGGTGTGAAAAGCTCACATGTTAAATCATAAAGGTTGGACCAAGGTGTGACTAGGGTTGGTGCGAGAATCGGCCCTTTCTATGGCTTGCCGTTCACCTAACCAATGGGAAGCGGGTTTCGAACCAAGGCAATTAATTGTCTTAAGTTGACTTAATTTATATAATTTTTAATTGATTTCCTGAAACAAAATGCTGCTGACGCCGTCATATGGAGAATATTACAGTTAATACGTCAGTGGCAAGATGACCTGAGGCAATTTTAGGGGGGCTGGGGGTCGGAACCCCCTATAGGTTGAATATTCGGTCAAGGATTGTGTCAAAATAGACTTTTGACGGCGAAAACCCGCGCACCTTTTGCAGCTTCGGCGCATGTGACTAGCCCCGCTATGGTGAGTTTCTGGGCTCACGCCTGCGGGTGAGCAAACAAGACAACACATTTACGAAATGTTATGAGGAGGAAGTAAACGACAATGTAGAGAGACATAAGGTACGAGAAATTGATGCAGTACTACCCAGAGAGAGTATAGAAAACAGGAACCGCCAAACAAAAGACGCCTCAACAGCAGGTGGAAAAGTTGCTATCATCCTGCTGAGAGCGTTTCTTCCACTGATGGGGAGCGATATACGAACACTGGCAAATCTGGCACTAACGAGCCGTCAACAAACGAACTCCGATAAAATAGCCCTTGATTTGTCGAAAACATCAGTGAAATTGTAATTCAGGAACTTAAACATGAAATATCCTCATGACGATGAAGGAAGCAGAGACATTGGGGCAGAAGACCGAGATGAGGACGAACTGGTAGTTGTGTCAGGTAGCTAAGAACTGCCTACATACAACGACATCTTACCTGTCTCTCAGGGCTTTCCTGACCTAAAAGAGGATATTTTATTTGCTTTTTATTCAGGAGAGCAAATGGAAAGCAGAATCCAGCATAAGGGCAATTATGTCGACGGATTCCATTAATTCTCCCTGAGAACAATCATCAAATTATAAATTCGGTTGGAAATGTGACTATCCTACGACCCTGTGGATGACAATCACACTACTACTCCAAAAGACGATCATTCTAGGGACTGGAAGACAGATTTGCTCATGTTAGTACATAAAATCAGAGTCGTGTCCATCACCTGACGCCAGATCTTTATCTTCTATATCTCAAGGAACGGTAAGATGAAAACCAAATGAATTTTTTAAATAATAAGCCCTTGACACTACAGTAAAAATGTAGATTAGGTAACAGAGAAATAACGTACTATTTCCATTCTTTCTATTTCATTATGTACGTATAAACTGCATTGAAGAATTAACGACCGTAATTTACGGCGCTCTGTCTTGTGCTGTTAAAGCACGCATTATCGTAAAAGGAATACTCCAAAGTGCTTTTTACTTTATTGCAATATTACTTAACAGGTTCTATTTGCATCTCCTCTGTTTAAGGCCATTGCATTTTGCACAACGGTATAAGATTCGATTTGTGTCGCGCAAAGCTCATCAGGAATACTCTGCATTAGACGAACACACTACTTGACCGTCGGTTGATTAGCTGGAACTGGGAATCAAAGGGCAGCAGGGGAAAATGAGTCTGGAAGGAGAAGCAGCCCAGGTCCGCTGTAGGGGGATGAGACGTAAGTTTTCAAGTTAAATTACATGAAACAAAATTAAACTCGAATTTGTACAATCCTTTGTTGTTCACACAGGTGCGCCAAGAGGAAATTTCCGTGATCCGAATAAACTCTTCATTTCGGCGGTGAGAAAGCTTGATATGGGCAGCGCAAAACGTTCCAAAAGAAAGTTTCCAGATCCAGAAGTTGAACGGGCTCATCATCTTGTGCCAGTCGTCAAGACAATAATTTTGGAGGAGGCAAGTGCGATGGAGAACTTTCTGAAGTGGTACGTGGTTTTATAACCTTGGCATAACCTTTAAACAAAGATTATGATCTGACATAATATAACCATGAATACATTTTTAGGGTAGAAACCGGCATCAGCCATGTAAGCACTAAGTGTGAAGTTAATTGGGACCCGCAAGCGACAGCTGTCATTACTGCAGGTAACTTGGAAGCTGCCAAGAAGATGTGCGACACTATACGGAAGGAAATTAAAAGCTTTCAAGAGCTAATGAAGTCGTCACTATCAAATAATTGAGAATAAGTTACCGACGACGAACTCATTCTCAAGAGAAAATAAAAATTTTAAAGCCAATTTATGAACACAGCAAGACCACAATCTTATCTACTGTTGAGACATTGTATACTCTTATCCACAAGCAATTTCTCTGGAGGCGCACGTTCGTGTTCCTTCTTTAACTGGCTTCCGATCCCAATATCATTCCATTTTGTAACTGACCGCCCATGATCACATGTCTCCGAAACTTATCATCGCAGAGACATGTGTGGCATATCATTGTAACTGGGGAAAGACTGGGGAACATTTCTGGGGCATTGTCATGTGGGTTCATGTGGCCACCCATTTTGACCACACTGGGGCTCGATATTTGGTGTGCCACATGAGGATTCAATTTTATTCCCCAGTCTTTCCCTCTTAAAAAATCCCGGGGGTGACATTTTCGGCAGACGTGTTGTTGCTCTTGTTACCAAGGGCACTGTGCTTACACGCCGTGCAACCTCAGCATGTAAACTGTAACGCAACGTGTTGTATAGTGCGGCTACCCGCAAAAACCTTGCACACCCTTTCGATAATGTCTTAATGAGTACCGTTAGCAAGTGTGGTGCTACTGTTGCTCCCTTCTCGCGTATTACCCAGCAAAATTTAGATACGTACCCGTGCCCAGGCAATTTATGCCTGGGCACGGCGTCCTTCACATATGTGCTTGCATTAAGTACATAAATCACGTGTGGGGCAGCTCGCGGCCTCTCTGAGTCCGCGTTGCTGCGACCTGGGGGTTTATCTAGTGGTTTCCGTACTGGCACACCTTTTGCCCGTATAAAGGGTTACGGTAACTAAGGTCCTAGGACAAAAAGGTAACCACTCCTTTTATGCGGACTACTTCATAAATTAACTCCGGCAGACGGTTCCAGTCTCCATGCAAGAAGTAACTTCATTGGGCTCAGCTTGCAGGCTCTTGGAACTCGTCGCGCTGCGATTTCTTCGGCTGCCCGTTTCTCCCTTTCCTGTTTGTGCAATCTGTAATGTCATGGTGACACTTGTGAATGAATGATAATGACCAGAGCTCCGTTAGATCTACGCCGGGCTCACATTTCCATAGAGTGGACATTATAAGCTCAGTAGGCTTATTAGATAAGTATCATACAGGCCGGAGGTCGGACTCTGTAGACAGGGGCGGAAGTAAGTGTAAACACACAGGTGGACGTGAAAGTGAAGCATCGAATGTTTCAACTGGCCCCATATGACCCCTCCGTTTGTCGGAAGTCACCTGTTAATTCAATTATGACCTTACCGTTTTTAATCCAACGGAGCTCCTGTCACCCGCCGGGAAGCCCTTCCCAATGCATACATCATCATGTCTGCGTCTCCTTTAACTACGGAGAAATAACACCGGCAGTTTTCAAGATGCCCTATTTGACCCTATATCTACCCTTACTCCAATGGAGCAGCTGAATAGTGTGCACAGACACTTGGCAGTGCATACACCGAGTCCCTGTCTCCTTTAGTTTCGGCGAAATAACCGCAAGAGTGGATTCCGGAATGAGTTTTAAGTAGGGCATAGATAAGCGGTAGCCGCATGAGAACGGGCAACGTGGTGCCGAATGTTGTAAGCAAGGCCTCACCATACGAACTGCCTATACAGAACAGTAGTATAGACGGGGCTGTACGGTACGAAACATGCGCGACTGATGCGGGGGCGAGGCAACACCACAACGTGTACAAGGAGTACTGTACAAAACATAGGCGACTCGTGCGTGGGCGGGGCATGCGCGTTCAGCAACCTCAGAAGCCCCGCCTCCAAGCGGAACTTTTAAGTTATGCAGTATACCTCAATGCGAAGTGTGCTACCGTGAGGAGTAGAACAGTGGTTTCAATCGTAGAAGCAGCCGTGGTTTTTTGCGTTGAACAGCTTAAGCATGGACTAAATTGGGAAGAAAAACCGTCCGGAACCCTGACATTTCAATCGTCTGCAGCAACAACCGCTAATTGAATTAGGAAAAGCAACCAGGCTGCACATCTGCCATGCAGGCCACAATTTTTGACGAAACGGAAGTTACGGGAAGTTATGCCAATTGTTAGATACACCTGTGACAAGAACAGATTGAGGCGAATCCACCGATTCCATAAACCGCTTCGCTTGCACAAGGTTACAAATATGCCACAGATGTCTCCACGATGATCAGTTTCCGAGATATAGGCTCTCAAAAATGATGAGTTTGCATTTAAAAGCATGAAAATTCCCATTAAAAACATGTTAAAATCTCGATTTCTATCTGGTCTGCCTATCTCCGAAACTACGCGGCGGAATATTTCAAGTGTGAGGACCGAAAAAGTGCAAAAAACCTATAGTTTGCAATTGATATAGTTGCATGTGATTTGTAGCCATTAAAAAGTTTTAATGTCAGAGGAATCAACATTAAGTTGACCTCTTTTCGCATATTGTGAATAAATGCATGTACCCATAAAGAAAATTCTTATGTACACTTTATAATGATGTCATGTACAGTATCTAACAAAAGTATTCACACCGTAAGAGTGGCTCGTACTAGATGCCCTGTATCTGTGAAACAATGAGGACTATAGGGACCGGACTTTAACATTAACTTGCAGGGCACTTAACAGGCTATTGTACTACACATGGGTTTAGGTGTCCCACCGGCTCCTCTTAGGTAGAGAAAATTATCTGGGAGTCATGCTGGTGCAAGTGTGACAGAAGTATTCACACCCTTTAAATCCATTATGGTAATTGTATGGAAAGAAAAATGAAATAAGAACCTAATTTATAGTTATAAGTTATAATAAATTCCCACGATGCCGGTGACGTCCGTTTTGAGCACATTTATACAATTGGCGAGGGCGACGGGGGAACAACATCCGGACGCTTCCGATTTGGAATGCTAATAGCTTTAGCGTTCATACCGGGGATGGGAGGGTGAAAAATGTAGGCCAGAAACGGACTAGCACATGAATATATACTCGCTTGCAAGTTATTTACGCACAAGCTATATTAATACTCCAGTTATTAATGTTGTGCCCTTATTTAACTATGCATCCATTTACTACGTCATTAATGAAAATGGATGAAAGTTTTCATTTTTGAAGCCAAGTGGACGCAGTTTATGCGACAATGATCCCATACCTTTACCATATTAAAGCTAATATTGATGGAAAACATCTGTTTCAACATGTGACATCGCTCCTAAATTGGTTATTTCCATTCCATTTTTTTTTCTAAATACTTTCGCACGCCAGTAATACTAATAAAAAACACCACAGTTAAAAAACCAACGCTTAATGTTAGCAAATTTAGTTTTGAATGACCGTATTGTTTATAAATTCCCTGCATCAAAAAAGTTTCCATTAGATCATCGTTGTCCAACAGTAACAGATAAATTCAGAGAAAGTACTTTTGACTTTGACAAGAACTCTTCACTACGCGTGAAAATATACAAATGGAAAGAGTCTATCCCAGCCGACGGTAACAGCTGGTTTACAGTGCATGTCCATTAGTGATAACACCAATGATTAAGCGATGAATTATTGATGTAGCTTTGATGAATACACGCTCGTAGGTCGATTATAATTGCTTTCCATAAGTACACGTTGGCATCTTAAAATCCCATGCAAGGAATGCCCTGCCCCTCCCTGACAACCCGGATCCACAGTTTATGGCCACAAAAGCTGTAATACGGCGTTGTAGCAACGAATTCGACCGTATTCAATGTTCCTCCCACCTTGCCACGTGGGACCGTTCTTATCTTCAGCCTCAACTACATTTCTCAACTTTCTCAATTTCTCTGTTCTTGGAGTTATATTCCCTGCCACTTATAAGATTTTTCGTACTCAAAATCAATCCTTTCGTTTTAGCATTGCCATAGCCCGTCATGTTCGCATGTGCGACAAGGGTATATTGCAAAATCTGAAAACTCCATAATAACGAAAGCACGTAAATACGCATAATTTCAAAAGCGACGTTGAAATTTTATTAGATTTTTGATTAGATGAGGTCACATCATTACATTAGGTCATCATGTCCATAATGACCACCATGTCCTAGGAGAAACACATTAACAAATCTACACCGAGGCGTCCATCTTGCGTACACACGCCATGGGCGGTACAAAATGTGGAGGCTCGCTGAAGACATGTCAACGTACAACTGTATCTAAAAATGACGGGCGCCATTGTGCGGTACTCTGTGTGTCTCGTGGGTCGCACTGGCACACTTAAAGCGGGCAAAAGGTTCGAATATGTAAGCGTTACACCACGCAAATTCCTCGAAATGACCGGTTTGTCGGTTCCAGTGACCGCAGTTATTACCCGTGTGGGCCGTACGTAACCTCAAAATGACGGGCGCTCTGGCACGGTCATTTTATCTGGTTGGTTGTGCTTGGACAAGTAATACAGCCACAAGGTTCCAATAGGTAAGCGTTACACTACGCAGATGCCTCAAAATTACCGACTCAAAATTAGTGCCTCAACCGATATTAGGTCTTCTACATTCGTTTCCACCGTAACTGTAAAAACAAGACCCTTCAGGACTATAAGGGTTACAATTCACAAAGCATTTAGAACGGCAATCATTATTATATTTGTATGTCTTTACACACTTACCCTAATGGGTTTGGTTGCTGGGGAATTGGGAGTGGTTATCGGGGAGGATCATGGTTTAGTCACTAGCGTTCTCTGCTGCGCAGACATTCTGCTGAAATTCTTAAAGGTCAAATATAAAGTGCTGGATTAAAGTTGAAAAACAATGTGAATACATCAAAATGAATTTTGTTGTACAGGCCTTCGATTGATGTCTATCTACATGTTATTTTGGGCTATTCGTCGCCAAGTTGTGTAAGCCTTTAGCTAAGTTTTAGGTCACTTAGTTTCGGTTAAACGGGCTATCATGGGCACTGTACGTACGGGCAACGTACAACCATACCTCAAAATGACGAAGACCTAATATCGGTTGAGTCACTAATTTTGAGTCGGTAATTTTGAGGCATCTACGTGGTGTAACGCTTTGGTATTCCACCCTTGCGGCCGTATTACTTGTCCAAGCACGACCATTGAGATATTAAAATGACCGCGCAATAAGGCCCGTCATTTTGAGGTACCGTGCGGCCCTTTTGTTTTTTAAGCCTTTATTTCGGGTTTCCAGCGCGGTATAAATATACCTTTACATGTCTTAAGCGAGCCTCCATATTTTGTACCGCCGGAGGCGTGTGTACGCAAAATAAGCGCCTCGGCGTAGATGTTTTAGGAGGCGAGCTTGCGAGCCCTCCTTATGTGATGGCGACTGACGCCACGCCCCTCCCAGCAACCTCCTGCAACGGCAAGATGCTCGACTGGGTCGAATGGGATACCACAATGACCGGGTGGCCCGCGCCGACATTTTAAGCTATCAAACATGTCGGTGGCTCAACAATGAGGTTGACCAAGATAGATAAAATGGCCATTTTGGTCCATTCTCGTGTCATTAGGCTTACCTATGGAGCACTGAAAACCAGTGTACTGACCGTAACAGGTCCTGTAGGATATCAACATGATTGCGCGGTCTGGCCCATCATTTGTAGTCATCAGACATGTCCGTAGGTCAACCATGAGAGAGACAAGCGGGGATAAAGTGCTATGTTGGACTACAAACGTGTCGTTACGCTTGTTTATGGAGCACTGGAAGCCCTCATGCTGGTCGTAACGGGCCATGAGTGATACCAAAATGACCATGGGGTCGCCGCGAACATTTTGAAGTAGGAGACATGGAAGAAAAGTGTGACTACTTGCGTGTCGTTACGCTGTCGTTACGATTACGTATGGAGCACTGGCGGCCTTCTCACTGGTCAGAACGAGCCTTAAGGGATATCAACATGACCGTGCGGTCACGTTGAACGTATTGAACCATCAAACGTGTCGGTCAGTAAAAAATAATGGTGACCGAGAGGGATAGACTGGCAGTTTCGGAGTACTGCCGCACCTTGTACACGTCAGAGCGTGCCAAATGGGACGTCAAAATGACAGGGCGACCTTGTAAAACAGTTTGAGCAATCATGGTCAATGGTGTGTCACAATTTGTCAAATGGTTAACCATGTGTTAACCACTTTCTCCTAGCAGCCAGAAAGTGGCGAAAACCAAACCTCAAAAATTGCCATTAACGAAGTTCCGAAACAGGCCGTTGCCGTCATTGTATATTTACAACCGAACAATACGGTGTACTGGGGCCCTGAGGTTTTGGACATTGAGTTTGAATTGCTCTTGATTCTGGTATTTAGCTCATTCTCATAGCTCTTCAAATATAGGAGCTACAACGAAGCGAAGAAGTTTGTCAGGCATTTCGCAGGACCCTGTACACGCCGTTCGAAAGCTCGGAAAATGAACTATCTTCTAGGTGGTACCACCTTGCAGTTACATAGCAGAAATCCATAGCAACTCTGTTGAAACTACAAATGAAGATAATTTCAGAATGTTCCCGAAAACTTTGTAAAGCACACATCGTATTCACGATGAAATCAGTAAACCTTTAGTTTGTACCTAGACAGTTTCGTTGTTTTAGTTTGCACAATTCCATGACCCAGTTACATGAATTCACGGCAACGCCCATAGCATTACAAACGACATCCGAGATATTCCAAACGCCTAGCGTTACAGGCCTTACTAACACCAACTACAGGTAGATGCATCTGCTGCCTTTACGTAAAAGTTCGAGCTGTAAGCTTGTTTTGTACATTTTAACGCTTAGCTATCAAAACTGAGTGAGTTCCCGAGACAGGATTTGTATTTCGCTTCCGTAAACTTGCACCCGCATATCGGCCGATCTCCGATAGACCATCGAGGGTCCATCATCGGTCGCTAAGTGTAACTCCGTCGGCATAAATAAATGTGTAGCATAGATTGTCATGGTTTTGGTTCTATGAATCGTCCTTCTGGCTCCGACTATGTGCAACTCGAGGAGCGTAGGCACAATGATGCAAGAGTCATAGTGCCAAAAGGTTGCATACTACGAATTTTTTTCCGACCATTGAAGCCAACTGTTCGGTCAGGTTGGTAGACTTGTAAGAACTGAGGCATGAGTGGAAAACTGAGATCTCGCGAAGGATATCTAGAGAGTAGAATTTCGTTAAGATAAGCGTTAGACAATAAAGTTACTCTACCGGAGTTTATACAACTTCTTACTACCTCTAGCTGTATTTTATGAAAGAGAGACAGTGAGAAAGCCAGTTGAAGTTTGTCCAGGCTCATCACTGTTGAGGAACCAGCGGTGTAGATTTTGTGTATATTCCTGCCGCCAGATGCCAGGAATGGTCGACTTTCGAAAGGACATAGTCGCGCAAAATTCTGAGGTTCTGATTTTGTGAGTGAAAGAACTAAACAGTATTAATATGGTAAAGTTTAATCTCTCAGGGGTATGTGAGGTAACTGTCGGACGTCGAACTTCTTTTTTCAAACTAAGAGCCTTTTTGCACACTACATGATACGCCATAGAATGTGACTGACTGCGTTAGATTCCCTCCAGATTTTGCAGCATCAAGACTGTACGTGGCTGGATCCCACTAGAGCAGGTGAGCGAATCATGGCGTTGCAGGCTGCAAGTATAATCCCTCTAAAGTTCAGCTGAAACTAGAAGGTTCACGACAATTGTAAAAACGAAGTAAGTATAGGTTGGATCCGAAGAGTAGTGGTTCCGTACAGTTTTATTTACGAGTGTGGAAAAGTATTCTGAGGTTTTAAGGAGAAAGTTTCTCAGTCACACATTGA
>JAQFYD010001868.1:0-10959 GCA_034694225.1 Bourletiella hortensis
AGTAGGAGCCCATGACCTTGACGCTATCAGAGCAGTTGAGACTATTTATTTCTTACGTAAATCCGTAATATGCAAGAAAAGCAATGTGATTAAACAATGATGCGAAAACATACTTAAAGTATCTATCAGTGCAAATATTACGTCCCTCTATGCCAACAATTTTGTTTGGTTTCAGCAAAATATTATACGAGGGCACAGAAAGTTAAAGGAAAACGCACCTAGCTCACCTTCAAACTAAACTACCATAGCTATAGCTACACACATTACGGACCGACAAATAACTTTCTTCAAAGTTGTATACCTTTTCTCCCAGTAGCATGATAAAATATATGACCAGGAGCATAGGACGGAAATAAGTGGAATAGGTAGGTGTGGATTTCACCCAGAGTGAGTGGCTGTAGTCAGGACAAAAGTATCTAGAAAAGCAAACTGACTTTCTGTTTCCTTATACGTTTTCCCATCAGGATCCTCATGAAAGGTGGTGGTACATGAAACATCATGTTTATGTACGGTGAAGGCAGGACTTTTGACAAGTTATACATATCTCTCTACAGGCTTTCACGGGGAGCTTTATATTATTTGAAGAGCGAACCCGGCGGGAGAGGCCGTAGAAAGTTCTTGTCTAATAAAGACGAAACCTTAAAGATGCAAGGACATGTTATTGATTAAAATGAACGTCACTTTCCCAGCTACAAAGCTCACTCACTTCTATATTATGTTCAACTTAATTTTGGCATCCGGAAAGTCAGCCCGCTGCTAGCAGTACAGAGAAGACGTGAGGAGTACAGATCCAAACTTCTCCATTCATTCCCTTTTAGCATAAAAAATATCTATTCAATCAAAGCCTATTTTCACATCTGACGTTCAACTGCTTTCACCGTTTTAATTAAATTTTGGCCATAAATAATTCCAGGCTGAATCTCATCCTGTGCTGCTATGAAGCCAGTTTTCTTTCAGTTGGGTCTGGCGTAAATATCACACATTCCTAAGTCAATCTCTGACTTTCGGTGTGGTTTGGGCCGGAAAGTTTTCTCAATTTGCATCCACTGTAATAATTTCTGTTATCATGGACATCACAGAAAGTAATGCTGCTAAAATATTTCTGAGGCATTTGCAACAAAATAAGAGCCTGGAATATCATGGAATTAGACGCAGATGTCAATATGGCTGCTGCTGTTGAATGCTGAAACGTACGCGTCCTTTGTGCAAGCAAACAACGTTGAGCAGTGACATCTACCGGCAGTACGTTATAGCATTACGTCAAATGGCGGGTGCAGCCCAGCCGTTCAAACTAACCGCTTGGGCCCTGGTTCGTGTTTGTTGTGTTTGCATTTGTAAGTTTTTAAGTCACCGTAATTTAATTGTTGGTTATTTTACAACAATGCTGAATGAACTGCTGAATTTTGAAAATTAGATATTTTTTGCTGAGTGGGTGCTTTGTGGCAGAAATTGAGAATGGCTGCAGAGAATAATAATAATTACGAGTACAATGGAAATGGAGTTGGCGAAGTTTATCCCACCGTTACGGGGGATATGGTTAAATTTATTGCCAGTCAAGCTGATATTGTTGGAATTGACGACGAAGCAGCGGAATTAGTTGCAGAGGATGTGGTGTATCGCTTAAAAACACTTATTTTGGACAGCCTTCATTTTATGGAACATGGGAAGAGGAAGAAGTTGTTATGCACTGATTTTGAAAACTCACTGAAAACTAGGAATCTGGAGGTAAAAAATTAAGGAAGGATCAAAATTGTCGTATTTCGTAATGAAAGTGTTCGTATTAAAGATGATTAATTTGATGTATTACAGTTAGTTCAAGGATTAGGAGCAAGAAGTTTACTTCCGTTTAAACAGTCATCAGGAGGCGGAAGGGAGATTGGTTATCCATTTACAGATGATACAATTCAAGATATTTCAGAATTAACGGGCAGTGCGCTTCCGAAAGCTTATGGAGAACCTTCATATCGGGCTCATTGGTTGGCCATAGAAGGAATGCAGCCGGCTGTTCCGGAAAATCCCCCTCCGTATTCAAAGTCAGATCAGAGGGAAGATAGCGTTGACCCAGCGAAAAAATTAATGGTGGGTCATGACGCTCCGAAGACTGCCTCGGTTGTTTATATCAACAAAACGAGAAAAACATTCAATGTGGAGAATGATGTGTATCGACAACTAGCTACGCATGAACCGTCGGTGGAACAACAGTTGTATTATAAGGAAATTACTGAAGCATGTGTAGGATCTGATGAACAGCGAAGATCGGTATGCTGCCTTTGTGAAATTTTGGAATTTTGGAAAATAATTTTGATCTGATTTACTGTATTTTTGGTGTTATAGGAGGCACTTTTGAGTTTGGCAAACGATCCTGGGCTGTATGACATCGTCCCGCGGTTGACAACTTTTATTGCTGAAGGAGTGCGAGTGAATGTTGTTCAAAGGAATTTAGCCCTGTTGATATATCTAATGCGGATGGTGAAAGCCCTTTTAGAAAATCAGACTTTGAATTTAGAGAAATATCTTCATGACCTAATACCAAGTGTTGCAACATGCATTGTGAGCAAGCAACTATGTTTGCGGCCCGAAGTTGACAACCATTGGGCCTTGAGAGACTTCGCGGCTAGATTGATGGCTCAGATATGTCGATCGTTCACGTCATCGTCTAACAATATCCAGACTAGGATAACTAGGATCTTCTGTAAAGCTATAATGTCGAACAAGGCAGGCGAAATGAGTTTGTCTTCCGTCTACGGGGCAGTCACTGGATTGGGCGAATTGGGCCACGAAGTTGTCACTGCTTTTATCATTCCTAAATTGAAGTACATTGGAGAGAGGATAGCACTGTCATCTAGTGCGGACCGTCCCTTGGGAGAGCGGAAGGCTGCTAGTCAAGTTAAGGAAGTTCTCATGGTTAGTTTTCCGTGACAGTGTTTCCATAGTGATTTATTCCTTACATTTTACTTATGTTCTGTATTTCCTTTCAATTTCAGAGACTAGTGATACCTGTACTGAGGGATACTTGGAATCCTCATGAAAACGTTGACAAGGCTCATGAGCAGTTTGGCGATTATTTGGCTCCATTGATCATCATGTCCATTGTCCAGTCACGTGCGCAAAGAAGTGAAGCTAAAAAATCTCAAGTGGACAATCAGCCTGCAGTGTTGTCTCCTACACCTTTATCAAATCCTGTAAGAACGTATTCCACGCCTGGTGTGCCCGTTCCGTTTGGATCTCCTAAAGCCCCATCGTCGAATACACTGACGAACACTAATCCGACTACCTCTAACTTATCGAGTGATGAAAAAAACTAACGTGTTTTTCGTCTGCTACTAAGTTTAATGGTACTTTTGGAATACCCTCCTGTTTTACTTTGAATGTGATTATCTATGTGGATTGCGTACGAAATGTATTCTGTTAGTCTCAGTTGTTCACTGAAACTTGTTTTTGCTATTACAGAGTCCTTAAGTCATTTCCCGCAGATGTCAGTTTCTCATCCATTGGATCAAGTAGACTTACCAGGTTGAGTAGCTATGAAGTTTTTTTACGGACGAATATGCAGTTTTCCATGTCATGCGTATTTATAACAAAAAAGAATAATGTTCAATTAAAATGGGCAATTTTTTATCTTGCGAATGTATTTATTTGTTTACGACACCAACATTTAGAATTTGGAATATTCGTAGAGTTACTGTGAATATCCATCGCCATAAAAAGAATTTTCTTCGTAGTTTAACCCACAGTCAACGAACATTGAACATACGTGTGCACCATATCGTTGCTAAGCAATAAAGGTCAGTAATTATATTAAAGTATAGAAATCACCGGTACATAATGCATCATTAGTCTTTGAATACCCAGAAGAGATCACCGTCTATTACATGCTATAGAACCTCCATCACACAAAGAAAACTTAATTTCATTTCAATCCTTTTTTAAACAATTTCGTTGCAGTCAAATGAAAAAAAACCTTACAAAAAATTATAATAGGATGTAGCATGAATTTCCCGTAAATACTTTATCCTAATTTCTTGTCGTTCACGAATTTCGATGGAAGACATCATGATTATGCCGAAAGTGAAACGGGACATTAAAAAAGCTTAAATGAATCCTTCGATGTAACATAAAGTCCAAGTAAAAGCAAATATTTGGGTGTCCCAAAGTTAGTTATCAGACTTAGAAATTCTCATCTGTAAAGCTTATAGCTCCTTCCCACGTCGGAAGGACTTCTGTTCTAACAACAAACATTAGATATTGTGAGTTTTCTACCCACAGTCGACCATTTAGTAAACAGCATAATGATTTCGCAAAAGCATTGAAGGAAAAATTAAGTACGCTACTTTGCTACAACACAACTTCGGGAACATGAAAATTCACCGGCTCAACTTATGGTTACGACAGCGAGAGACAATCCACTCTGTCTTTGCTTAAAGACAAGAAGGTGGTACATAAGAGGACAAAAGTCGTCTAGAAAAACCACAGATTATGTTAGAAATAGAGACAAAGGAATTTCCCCCAGCTCTTTAGCACAGGACATGACTGTAGTCAGCATTTCCAGTTTTATTCGCCCAGTCAATAAGACCAAGCTCAAACTGTCCCTCCTTCGTGTATGTCCCTTCCGGTCCATGAAGAGCCTTCTCCCGAATGAATTTCTTGGCTAGGTTGTCATCCACTACGGCCATCTGCAGACGACAACCCCAGGCAACCAATACGAGTGGCTGTAATTAAGGTAAAATAAAATCAATTCATTAGAATTCACTTCATTCTTACGTTAGTCTAGACGAAACTTCAATCTCCTTTACATAAGCAAATAAGCGACACTAATAAAGATGTCAACCTTTAAACGGGTTACAGTTAAATCCTGGTGAAAATAGACTACCATATAATTAAATGTCTGCTCGTACGTTAACCCTTAGCATCACATGCATGCGAATAAATAAGAGCAAGACGGTTAGTCCTAACCCAACTCAGTATTTGTTAAATATATGCATAGACAAGTGTGAGCACCGTCTGCGTGCCATGAAATCTGACATAATGGCACGGAAATATACGTGAAGTGAAAGCGTCATAAAATTTCCACGTATCCCCTGCCACAAACTTTAGCAATCTCATCTTCACACTTAGAAATTGGCTAACAACAAGGCGAGCGTACAGGAGAATGCTGCATGTGACTGCGGGGAAAGCAAGCATGTCAGGCTCCTTTTTCTGTATAATTAACGTGAAATGAGGGAAGGGAGACGGCACACAATGGCTTCACATTCCCATTCTTCCCTATTATGCTTCACAATTACGTTGACGCATTTCACAGCATGCGAGTACGTGTCTCGCGAGGGTATTCTAAAAGAATATTTCTGACATTTCTAACATTAGAAACATAATTGCTATGATTTAAACAGGAACTCTCATATGCCTCAGGCTGATGGAGGAAAATAAACGAAACAAGAAGTTGCATTCCAGCCATCTATGTATACTCTTTCCGCGGTCGCCATATCCAACTTTACCAAATGAATTTTAAAGTTACAACCAGTTATTATCTTCTTACCCGTTCCCTTGTAACAAGGGTGCTCGGGGTTATCACGTGTTTTTGAAAGCAACTCTTCAGAATTGACTTCAGTCTCTTCACTTCCATTGGCTGAGCGCAAGGATGGTAAAGGAAGACGACGGATCCATGCTGTAGAAAACAAAATAAAATCATCATTGTTAGAGTATTGACAGCTAGGAAATGAGAAATCTACTACTGAAGTGACTGACCGCACATTATAACGTCTGTTCGCATTATATGAGCTACGAGACTTGCTAAATATAGACGGTAATGACTGAAACCATTTTCAGCTCCATCAAAATAGTCTTATTCTAGATAAAAAAACTGTACGATAACCCATTTGATAGTAACAATAACAAATGCAGACAAAAACTACTCCGTCTTCAGTCCAGCAAACTGAATGGCGTACTTCCTCACGCTAATCCCGACAAAGACTTCGTTAGCCCAAGGAAATACAAACACTGAGGTCCTTTCCGTCATTTCATATCCTCTCGTCCTGACCGATTACACGGAAATAATGCATTTTCCGGCTCCTTCTCTATCATTATGATCGTGCAGCAGCGGCAAATATCATACGATGAAATTGGAAAGACTTGTTGACAGAAAAAGGGGGTCGCTAATCATCATGACTTATGGTCACCATCGTCCAAGCATCTAACATTATTCGCAACCGTTACCGAACTCCAGAATAAAATGAGAATTTGCACATTTCTTTCTTTAATTAAATAATGCAACATGATACAGTAATCTACGAATTATGAATCTGGATTTCTGGATTGCTGCACTTGTCATAAACCATAACCAAAACTAAGACCCCCAGAGGGCATCTGTGGTTGTACGTCCTAAGGAAGTACAGTTACCTCTCTTCTCACTGAGCGTAAAATAGAACTTATTCCAAATAGCAACGGGCCGCTAGTCGTAGACTATTTTGCAAATAAAGCCCTAGAGATCCTATTTCATTAGGAGAGGGTTAGCCCGCTTTCACTACCATTTAGAGCCTAATCTAACAGAATGCCACAGAAACCCTGCATAGACAAGTTCCGTTCATTTTGCTAATAGACCTACCATAATCCGTTTCACCAAATCAAAGCAGATGGAATTCATGCATACAGACAGCAAAGCCAGAGGCTGAATTTTCTTCCATTATTTTGTTAGAGGATTCAGTCAAATGAATTCCACTACAAGTTTCTAACCAGGCTGTACAGGTAAGACGGGAAGCAGTCAAATTAACGTCAGGCCTTCAGATCATTACGCAGGTACCCTTCTCCGGCAGATCATGTCCTTACAGCCCAACGTCTGTCTCAGCCCAGAAATGAATGCAGTGAAAGCCAGTAAATCCATACGGATTGGAAAGCTCTTAGGGGTATGGGTTAGAAGGAAAACGTAAGCAAGATCCTATAATGAGATTTCCCTTATCATTCTCATTACTATATCTTGTGCAGGCCCATATGCTCTTCCACTGCGAGTTAAGCTAATATCAGGAGCAAATGCGAGAGTTGGATTAAAAGTCACAAAATACGCAGAATACAGTCATATCAAGTAGATCGCATTAACATGTAAAACAACTATTCTGAAGCTTTTGTCCATAGCAGAACCTTGTCAGCTGACCTGGTCGGCTTTAAAGCGTCTAAAATCAACTGGTATATGCCGCTATATCTGTACTAACAACATTTCCTAAAAACGTCCATCTTAATAATTGCGGAACCACGAACAGGCTTTCATACTCAGTGCAAATGATTTTACATTCAGCAGCTCAACTATAGCTGCGTATTATTCAAACACGTTAGCCGAACACATGGCTATTTTTTATAAACGGGGATTCACGTTACCCCCGAGACTATTGTCTCGAGAATATCATCAGTACTTACCTCAATATTATGCAGCCATCTTTCCCGAGGAACGAACTGATACTCTCCAAACTTTGGCCACAACGGACGATGAGGACCACTGAAAAATTTTGAAGTCATTTCACAACGTCGCCCTTGCATGTCTCTTATTTTATGAAAACTTTTATAAATATTTAAAGTTGAACTTACTGGGTCGGAATAGCTTCTGAATACGGAATGGCTTCATCCATACAAAAATGGTCCGGCTATAATAATACCACAGCATAAAAGTTATTATAATAGGTCAATAATGTCCAGGGCTAGGCCTTCGTCTAAGTCACCGCGATCTCTATGACAGCTAGATTCAATGAAGTACGCACACAATAAGTTCGTTGCCTGACCGAGTTCTTGGAAACTAGTTGAAGAGGAAATAAAAGAAATACAACTAGTACTACTTTAGAATCGTCTGAAATAGGGATGAAATTTTAATGGCTCACTTGTGCGGACCCTCAGGCCACCTATAATTGGCTACATGCATTGGCCTCTCGCTTCTGTGTGCTCAACAGAATTAAAAGTAAGCAAAAAAGACGGGTTTCGAAATACGGAAATGTTTGCATTGAGAGTGAAAGAATAAAGTCCCATTGCGCCTTGGATTACTACAGGAATCGAATCAATTACTATACCTGAGTCAGACGCAAATATTAAGATACAAGACACAGACATTCTCTAGCCCGGGGAGGGGATATTAATGGAAACTGAGAATTGTGCGACGTAAATGTAGCCCAACTAGATAATCCTGAATAAGACCGTTTCAACGACATGGCCTGAAAATTGGCAGATCGATGAAAATGACACTGATATGGAGTTAACTGCAACGTTGATTATGTCACATAACAATGGGATCATGGACATTATACGACTTTTTCTTCAAGAAATCTCGGTCAAATGGGACATCTTGTTAACGCTAGGGCAGTCTATCGTGGGTTGAATACAAGGAAGGTGATATATAATGTAGACAACACACCATCACAATTTACCCACATTATCCAGATTTGACCCAGTTTTTTGTTTTCATCATGATTCCCTTTAGCTGCATGTAAACAGGAAAGATTTTCTGCTACTTTTTGGGGACACCTCCTCCGCATACATAATCTTTTCTAATATTTACGATAAGAGATGACGATTTGGTATAAGTTCCATCATCATCGTCGTCGTCCGTGCCCACATTTTCTGTCTTTATAATTGAGTTATGAATTATTTATCCTAACTCCATGTGCCTATAGATGAATCTACAACATGTGGTATCGAACCTGGTCTAAAAAAAGCAATAACGCGTACAAATTTCTTATTTTCTCCAGCCACCTCCGGCTTATGCTAGTTTCTCCGCCTACGCCCTGTCGCTCTCTCAACCTTATCCTACACTTCACCTTAGGCTTCGCTTTAAAATTACCCAAAAAACTGTTTACCGATCGCATTTTCAAGCAGGAACGCATGACGATAAGGGACGTCAGTCTCAAGATTCATCAACTTTTACCATTATCAACCATTATGATTACTCATTCACCAACAACTATTGTCTATCATTCGCTCGGAAGGCTCAGTTCTCCTAACATTTGCTTCAACTTTCACTCCACAATTTCGCTCAAAGAACTAATACTAGGTACATAAAGAACGCCTTGGATCCTACTCATGTGGCAGGTGAGTCGGGTGTGTTAGAACTGTGTGCAATGCAACCCTCTGCCCTTACCTGCCGTAGGCATCACGTCAGTCGTCGACTGTATAAAGTATGCAAGACGTCAGTCTTCTACTACATAAAGTATGCATTGGGTCAAATAGAAAGACAGACAATTTTAGCTACACGTTCACCCAAGATGACGTCAACGGGGTAAAAGACGGATAAAACGGCGACCTAAAAACCATTACTTCCAAGAACCTTTTTCCAGATGAGTCTACTAGTTGTACTTACAGGTGGGTTAATTAGACTGCCACCTTCATTAAGTGACATTAGCATGATAGCAGCGGCTTCAACTTAGACGTGTAAGAAATCTCAATTCTGAAACTGTTGCTTCAAACGTGACTTACTCTATATGATTCAGGTAAGTCAACACAGTCCCAAGCGGGCTCAACCTCGGGATCCAGCGGATAACGGGTCTCCGGATGGAAGCAGGTGTAGTTCACGGGTGACATATCCCAATCCAAAGTCAGATTTGTCTGAAATATTGCATAATATAGTTCATATCACCTGGAAAACAAATTTTACTATGAAACGTATGCTAGAAAGTTAAATATTGAAGTTTGAAAGCTAAATTTACGCTAGATAAAAGATGATTGATGGATGTCCTGAGCTACCTGTAAATATTATTTTCCCTCAGCGCATAAACAATGTTCCACCAATCAACTGACAATCTACCACGACCGTAAACTTTCATAAGCCTCTGCTGGTTCAATCTGCTCATGAATGGAACTTCTAACTCCAGTAATTTTCACAATGCTCAAGTTTCCTATTTTATTATTTATCAAGCCACCTCCAAGTATGCTGGAGTGCTCAATGGCAAAATCATGTTTCTAAGAATGTTTTCCACGAGTCTAGCGCGTAATACCGCAAGATTCACATCTTCTCCCTAATATTTATGAAACATGCAAGTGCATTCCTTGAGATACCGTCCAGGGACCACAACTGTTATTACGTGGATTGGGCTAGGCGCATGATGTAAGAACGGATGCACGAACATGCACACGGAAGCCTTGAAGTATAACAACTCCCAGAGCTCGTTCTAAAAAGATTGCAACTAATAGACGAGGAATCGACTTAATGTTGTTTTTCTATCATCTATTTCCGGCAGAACAAAAGCTTCCTGGAATTACTAAACTTTGACACTCCTGCGGTTACACATAAACTCCCCACACAAAAATAGAACGATACACTAGAAAACTATGTCGAGTACACTTCCGCAGCCAATAAGTTTTTATTGAATTCCATACGGAATCGTACGAGCCCTAACCTAGCTACTAATTTTCTTTTGCATTTTCTTCAGCTACAAGGATGCATCTGATCATGCAATGGCCGATCTTAAGTATAATAAATCGACTGATAGACTTTGACTAAGGAATTACGCTTTGGCCCACTGAGAAATTGTTATGACTCGGCTCCATGACAACTGATAATGATAAACAAATTGGACAAAGTTCGCTTCCGTGAGTACCCTTTTTACCTGATTAAGTTACTTCGGCGGGAGAAGTTACTTCTGTCTTATTCGGTCTTCTACTCCTGTCTAATTCGGTTGTGCAACAACAACTCTCATGCATGTTGCGAACTCTTCCCGGTCCAAATGTAGGATAGTGGAGTGGAAAAGCAGAGTCTAAAACTAACTGCTGTAGGGCACTTTCTCTTGTACTAGGTTAACCATAATGCCTGCACCAAGCAGAAATTTGTGAACGAACTCCTAAAATTAGGCACATCACGCACTACGCGGTCCAGTGTCAACCTCAAGGGGACTAAAACATGGGGAAACATTACTAGTTTTCTCATACTGCACTCGTAATTGCTCCTTCATCAGAACGGGAAGTTCACTTACACAGGTAATGCTGACGTCGATGTAA
>JAQFYD010001869.1:0-10956 GCA_034694225.1 Bourletiella hortensis
AGGGCTTGAACTTGTACGTGGAATAATGGAATGAAACTGAATGCTTAATGCACAGAGTTAAAATTAACTGAGTGACTTTATCATAATGGAGATTTTTGAAGGCTAATAAAATTCTCGTTTTATCCAGAAGACTGTATTAAAACTGGTGAGAGGAGCAGACACTTTATGGAAAGGAAGAAGAAGATGAGCCAGGAGCAAGTTAGTAGTGTAATGATAGTGGCTTCAAGGTGCATTAGAGTATAAAAAAGATTTTGGTTCTGGCAGGCGCTTTGACTGTAGACTAGAGAGAGAGAGAGAGAGTTTCTCTTCTGTGAGGGAGTGAGGGGCCAGAAGAAGAAGAAGACTTATAGCGGTTAGGGTTAGGAGTAGTTAGAAGCAGTAGTAGCAGCACCAGCTGTGTGCGAAAGCTCCGACGACGGTGAATTAGAAAAGAGATTGTATGTGTGCTATAAGAGAAGGAAGAAAGAGAGGGAGAGGAGGTCCAAAAAGACGCGAAAATCCTGTACGTGTTGCTGCTGATGCTACAAACTGTAGCCCTTCAGACCTCCTGGCCGCAGTGATTCACATTACTTCATCCTGAACACTATAGTAGAAGCTACTTACTTGATTTACTATTCTAAATAACTCTCAAGTTTTTCACAATTAATTATCATAAATACTAATGAAAAGATCTTAAAAACAGTCACGTGTCTTCGCATAAATTATTACTAACCGTTCGTAGCTCCTATAGCCCCAACCTATTTTACATTCCGACTCTCAAGCACGGATCTGATCTGAGTCAAAAGAAAAGGGAAGCATACAGGAGGAGCTGGTGATATCAAGATAAAAAGTACTTGTGAGAGCTGGTACTGGTGTGTGTGAGACAGATCCGAGTGTTATACGGGGAAACCTTGTTGTTATTGTTCCAGAACGTGACGTTTGTCTTTCTTGTTAGCAGCATTCTGTGTAGTAATCGTGTCGGTGAAGTTCAGCTAATAAACTCATGCACCAACAAAAACTAATGTCTGCATAGCCATCATCATTCGTAAAAGGAAAGTCACACATGTAAACGTTGAATTTCACTCCAGTATAGTGGTCCTCCTTTTAAGTGTGTGTGTGTGTTTGAGTGTTATGTATTCATCATCTCATTGAAATGATGTGAGAAAATAAGAATAAAAAGAAAAAGCCGCCGAATGTATATTACTACATGAACAGCGCAAGAAAATTAGGGTTGAACACACGAGTGTTTGTAGCTAACAACTATTAAAAGAGTTATTTCATGCCAATATTATATCTGTGTATGCGATTTTGTGTGGGTTAATAGGTGCCGACTTCACACATACCGCCAGTCATCTTGAAAAGAGAATCACTCTCTCAGACACACACATTTTCACTCCTTACTGTCCCAAGTATCCCTTCTTTATTGATTGCTAGCCAAACTATTGCAATGTTTTTCTTCAACTGAACTTGACTTCACTGCCAGCTTCAACTTCTTCTTCTTCTTCTTCTTCTATCCGTATCTCCCTTACTTCTTCACTCTTTTTTCGCTACTACGTAGAGCTGGAACTCAACAGGAGGTTTTTTCCACACAAGTAAGAAGAATCTGTGATAATTGTTGAGACGCTGCCAACAAGCTCAGTGAGATAGTT
The DNA here is from genome assembly GCA_034694225.1 of Bourletiella hortensis. NCBI lineage: Eukaryota > Metazoa > Arthropoda > Collembola > Symphypleona > Bourletiellidae > Bourletiella > Bourletiella hortensis. The sequence continues at coordinate 1,629 of JAQFYD010001869.1, forward strand.
CATCATGATAATAGTTTGGCCCGGCCGCCGTAAGAATACTATGAATCCTGCTATCACCACCAGCCGTTCATGTTGTTATCATGGTCTCAGAATTTTCAAGAGCCACTAACGATAATTACAATTTTTCTCTTGTTTCATCAAACAATCCACAATGAATAACAACAACTGCGTCAAGCCTTTGTTGTTGTTGTTGTTGTCATCATCATCCACATTTTGTCTCTGTACAAATTTAACAGCAATTACTTCTGATGTCACCTCTGCCAGAAGCTGAGCAATAAAAATTTCAAACTAATTTTACGTCAGCAGGTAACCATTCATTAGGTCATTCATTGATATTATAATTATTTTTTATTTATAATTAGCTATTATCGCCCATTCAAATTTATTATTTCAACGGGATAGCTAACAGGATTATGTCATCAGGAGACTCACTGCGAGGAGACGTAGTGAACTGTGCTGAGGTTACAACTTTGTGGCAATGAGTTGACGAGAGAGAGATAATGAGGCTAAATAGAGGATGGAGGAACTGTTTCTCTGCTGATACTTTCGCAGTCGTACAGAAGAGGAGAGCAGTACGAATTTATACATTGAATCACCTGTTTTTTTGTTAATCTTGTCCAAACTGCCTCTGCGATAAGAATTGTCAATTATATCTATAGCTAGGGAGACTATAGAAAAAAATGATACGTGCAGACTGGATGAGGGGGGAAGCCAGCTATATAGTAAATGATTTCTAATGATTCAGAGCCAGTTGCGTTGGGAGAGCTGAACGATGGAGGAGGGTTTGCTGATGAGAAGGCCCCGTAAACGTTACTCCTATTAGTCAAAGTAGTTTAGTGCGAGTGAGCGGAATGTTCAGACGACAAGAAGGAGAAAGGAAGGTACAATAAGAAAATGCGGGACTTGATCATAGCTGTTGTATTAGAGTTAGGAAGCTTTGGAAAAGTGCTGCTACTGGAACGGTGTTTGGCTGGTGGAGGAAACCGTTTTACAATAAGGAAGCTGCTCCCATATAATTTCCTTCTGTTGTTTAGCATTAGAAAAAGGAACTTAAGTCAGCTCACTTCTTCCTTCTGCTATCACTTCATTTTCCCTGTACATGAACATTAGGGGAACAGTTTTACTCTGAGAGAAAAGTTCATCTTAATAAAAATAATGCTTCCTGGACACGGCATTTACTCCAATTTACTCCAAAGAAGAAGAAAAGATGCTGTGCAAGTTTTAGACATATGAACTAAATGGGATGAGTTGAGTGGAAGATGATAAGCATTACAATGAAAAAGTTACATTTATTTTCTTCTCTGTCTGTTCCAGGGGGAAGCTGGGCTTTGGGATTTCTAGTATTGTAAGTACGTTACATTACAATCAACGTAACAAATGGTGCTATTTTCTGTGAATAAAGTGAAATGATTGCGGAATTATGAAGGGAAAAGAAAAACAATAAGTGTAAATAATAACGTTGAATACTACGGTCAGATTACTAGTGTGAAATAACCATTATTTTCTGTGTGGTCTCCAATTTGGGGAAGGGAAGAAGGTGAAGGTGAACTGTATAAAAACGAGGAGAAGTGATCTTGTGTAGCCTAAGGTGACTTACATTGCTGTGGGAGTGGCAGTGGGATTGGATTATTAGTTTGGAATGATTATTATGCTGATAAAAGCTGGAAGGTTTCTGCAGTTGATGATTCTATTGTGGTCGTTGAGATAATGTAATGAACTCTGGTTAAATTATGGTGTCTCATGGCAGCTGCGGACATAAATGTAATGCTGCTAGTTGGTGAAATATTCAAAAGTTGAAAATTAAAGGAGAGTCTAAGAAGAAGACGAGGAAGAAAGGAAGAGGATTGGGAAGAGACGTTAGAAGCTGGATGAGTATTATTATGTAAAATGAGTTCTTCTGTGAGGGAGGGAAGTGAGCTACTGGAGAGTTCAACAGAAAACTACTGGCCTCCCGGTCTGCTGAATTCCTTCTCAACGTCTTCGTCCACGTCAGCTGCTGGGGACGAATTGTTCTTTAACTCTGGAGAAAATCATAGTAGCAGTGGAAATGACAGTGGACTGTTCTTTCCTCCGTATATTGAGCCGGACTCAAGTTCTTTGTCACTTGAACACCCGGCGTTAGCAGTGGTGCTGCTCACTTTCTGTGTTTGCACGGTATTCGGAAATCTGCTAGTGATTATTGCCGTTGCTCGAGAACGCTATCTTCATTCAGTTACCAATTACTTCATCACATCCCTGGCGGTGGCGGATTGCTTGGTTGGCTTTGTAGTGATGCCCTTCCAAGCCATTTACACAGTTTTAGATAAGAAATGGATCTTTGGGGAGCTATGGTGTGACTTATGGCACTCACTTGATGTTCTTGCAAGTACTGCGTCTATACTCAATTTGTGTGTGATCTCTCTGGACCGCTACTGGGCCATTACGGACCCATTCACCTACCCGTCTAGAATGACCAATTCTAGAGCTTGCTTCCTCATTGCCCTTGTCTGGATATCTTCTAGTCTCATCTCGTTCCCGGCCATTCTGTGGTGGCGGGCAGTACGGGAGCATCCTTTACTAGAGCTTGAATGCACCTTCACTGAGGACGTTATTTATCTCGTCGTCTCATCCATCATCTCCTTTTATGGCCCGCTCTTTGTCATGGTGTTTACGTACTATCGCATCTATAGAGTAGCTGTGGATCAAACGCGGAGTCTCAAAACGGGATCTAAACTATGTACGGATGGAGACACAGAGCTGACACTGCGGATACATCGGGGTGGAGGAGCCAATAGTAGCAATAGTAGCGGTAATCATCCCTCAACTGGAGCTCATGATACTCATCATCACCATCATCATCATCAACAGAATCGTTCTCATGCAGCAGGATCTAACTATAGCGGTGGTGGAGGTGCTGGTGGTGGTAGCAGCGGCAGTTCTAGTGGTGCGGGTAGTGGTGGGGTCAACCACAACACCCGACGACCACAACTTCAAAATTCTTCAGACACCTGTGACTCAGATGTAGGAGGTCGAATTGCACTATTAAATCCAAATGACAATGGTTCATCAACCACTCTGCCCCGAAACAATTCTTGTCGTGTAGTATCAAAAAACCTTAAAAATTTTAGCATCAGTAGGAAGTTGGCCAAGTTTGCCAAAGAAAAAAAGGCTGCCAAAACGCTCGGGATCGTTATCGGAGTTTTCATCGTCTGTTGGTGTCCCTTCTTTGTCACCAGCCTATTGTCCGGAATTTGCAAATCCTGCCTAGACAAAGCACAACTTGTTGTAGAAGTTGCTCTCTGGGGTGGCTGGATCAACTCCGGAATGAATCCGGTAAGTGGTGTAAGTAGGAACTCGTAAGAGCCTAACTTTCTCGTTCCCCATAATTTCTCAAACTCGCTTTATAGTTCTCTCCCTCATCAATATCCTCCGGTGTCCATTCTCCATTATTTTTCCCACATATTTTAGACCCAGCCTTGCTCCCTTCTCCATTCCAACTTTACGAGTCTTTCTCTTCTACGACTTCTTACTCGCATGTTTCTTTCCATGTGTGCGTACTAAGAACTGCCGAAAATAATGAGGTGACTGAAATATGTGGTCATCCAGTCATCCCGCGTTGTTATTGCGGAAAGAAAGGCTGTTTCCACCACTACTTCCCACGTCATAGTCTTTGGTCTCATTATCCCACCGCCAAAACTATTTTCATTATCTTCAGGTTATCAACAGCAGTTCATTCTGATGGCACTATCTACCATCATTTCTCCTTCTCGGAAGTAATAATAATAATAGCCTGAGTCAATGCCCAGGGAAATCACAATGTTTGATGAATCATATTAGCCAGCAGTTTCGGCCGCACGTTACAGCAGAAAATACTTTCAACGTTAATCAATATCTAAATTTGATTTCTTTTTCCAGGTTATTTACGCATGCTGGAGTCGTGATTTCCGTAGGTAAGCTATTGTCCAATTTTCTTTAATCCTCTACGACCAACTACCACAGAGCATGTGCGTTTTATATGCGTATTAAGTCCAAATCTATTTTAAACGAGTTTTTTCAAAGTGCGTAAGTAACAGGAAGGTCTACTAACTTAACTAAGGTGGATGGAGAACTCAGTAGATAGCTAGCTAGCTATTGCTTAATTATTTTCCTACGTTCCATTTTTCACCTCGATCTTTTCGCACAGGTGTGTAGCTACATATTTATGTGTGATGATTCAAATTGTATGAAGTGAACAGCTGCACCACTGTTGCTCCTCTCCACCAATGAGCTTACTTTTGGCCAGAGCATTTAAATCGATTCCAGACACATTAGGAACAGCAGGCGTTTGTGTGTGCGACTCGCCTTTAAACTCTTGTGTAAATTTTTGTTACTATTTGTTTAACCAAGTTGAGAAGCACCAAATGCTCAGACAACAGTGGATCCTCCATCTGAATATCTGTTGGTTGGTTGCGAGAGAGCTGCTACCGGGATAGGAAACTATTACATCGTCAGCATAATGTACAACATGGAAAAGTAGGTAGTCCTAAAATGGAATTGTGTGAAATTATGGTAAGGAATTATATGAAATGAACCGCAAAACATGTTTGCCTTAGCTGTCTTATAATTATAATAAGCTAAGCAGGCACTTTAATTCATCATCATTAACTGGCTAAGTACTTATCTGGAAATTTTGGGTCGTGCATAAGTTAAATTCCGGGCACTTAACGCGAAATTTCAGGTTTAAAATGCTAAAATCCCAGGCCTTATCCCATTGCCAGCTGTGTTGCTGATTCGAAACTGTGGTGAAGTCACATTTTCTTGGTCATTTATGAAGCAAGAACAGTTTGTTCTAATAATATCCTCCCAAGCTGGTATAAACAATAGTGATAGCTGGTGTCCTCTGTAAGTTTTCTCCACTGTCTTCGATTTCCTTCCGTAGTCAGTCTAAGCAGCTGGAACTGCTGTGGCGAATGGCCTCATATGCTCGTAATAATTTCTCCAATATGAATTACATAATCTAGAGACGAATGTTCACACTAAAAATTATCAACTGGTTGGAACTGTGGGTGCTATAAATTATATTTATGAGAAAGTTATTGTACCAGGCACTGGAGGTCCCATAGATTACAACTTTTAGGGAGGCTGTAGCCAGCAGATCCATAGCTATAGTGGTTCTTGTGGTTTCCATGCTACCAAAGTTTTTTCTCCTGATTCATTCTTCTGACCTTAGCTGTCGTCACCACCACTACCACTATCTTACATAAGAGAGTAGCTAATCAGCATTGTGTTCACTCTAAAGAATTTTCTTTAGTATAAGAGACGTATTGTATGAGTAGTGGATGCAAGAAGTTTCCAAAGGTTATTATTACTTAAACCATCATTATGGCCTCAAATTGTTCAATCTTCCATGGAATAGTCAAGATAAGATGCATTATCTTGACTGGTAATCTTCTGCATGAAACATTTTGGTAAGATTTCCTGGCCAAATCGATTATAATTTGCACACTTTACATTGCTCCGCTCTCCCTAAGTACATGTGAAATCAGTTCCATGAACAAAAGACAATGAGCTAATGTCGTTTCTACAAGAACTTCTGAGCCATTGAGGGTATTCAGTTTTATATTCGATCATTGGTGAACATCAAATATTTTAGGGGGGAATAATGCGGGACGTGATTATTTTGAGGAAAGAGCAAAAATTGATTCATGCCATTGAAATTCAGAGGAATAATAGACGAGTATTTCAACAAAGTAAAGTAAGTTTTCCCGGTCGATGTTGTCTAAAATAATCTTTTTTTGCTGCATTATTAACGGGGTATCATTCTAGTAGACAAGCTGGGCTGGATTTTCATGGAAGTCGTAATAATAACGAGCCCTGGAAAAATTATTGCCTTCGAGACGTTTTAGTCAAGTGTGTTACAGCAAACTGAATGCTGTGTAGTCCCAAAGTTCAACTTATATGTGAAGCAGAATCAGCGGCCATATTTCATTTAAAGGATACAGAAGTGCAATTTATTTAGCTATGATGTCATTACCGTATGAGATGCGTGTACGGAATTTTAGTCCACTATAGATGCACGTGAGGACTAAATGGAGAATTTCCGCTAGCTACTTCATCGTCAGGAGTTTCTCCTCTTCTTTCGGACTAAAAGATCGCATAACGTCCCTCCTATATGTGGACTTGGGCTTCTTTTTTCATACAAAAGATGAACTCACGGAATCCAGCCATGTTTCATCCATTATGAGACACACATTGGTATCCAGTTGGCGAGCGATGATGATAATGATGGTAATATTCTATCACCATTCAGAGAGAAGAAAGTTGAACAGAACTCATCACAGAAAAAATAGAGAGAATGCATAAGTAAAAGTAGTTTAGGTTGCACATAGCGGATTCCTGGAAGCATCATCATCATCGTCACTGAAATCGCCTTGTTTCTATTTTCTCTTATTTTGCATAATGAGAACGTAGATTCATACGAAATTGGCCCCCTAATTTTATGTCGTGCGTAAAAAACGTTTTGTTCCACACGGACTGTATAGTAGAGGAAATGCGTGTACTATCAGGGTAAGCAAAATTATCCGTCAGGATACTTACCCTTGTTATTCCTCTTCCCGGGGTACTCAAGTTAGTGTAATGCGGACGATGGTGGTAAAGAGTTGTTGGGAGCACATGATGAGAGCATTCTGATGGAGTTTCAGTCATTAATCTTAAGGCACAAGAGCTGAAGAAATCATTATTAGTAGGGGAGCGTGAACAGCAATACGGTTTCCCTGCTGAGAGTGTAAACTCCCCGTATGAGGAGCAGCAACTACATTGAATCGCTATAGCTATATGGCTCTCTTACATGAGTAGGATACTATTTATGGTAGCCATAGCAGTGGTGAAAAGTCTCATCTGTTTCCACATGGATTTCCCTTGAACAACATTGGAAAATTATTTCTCTCTCGACTCTTAGTAATGGAGAAGTACTGGGGTGAACTCAAGACATGTGAAAGGACTACAACGAGAAAGTTGGAAAAAATATTGACGGAGAAAAATGCATTATTTCTAATACCAAATATTCTCACTTCTCCATCCTCTGTCCGGCCATTATTGTAGTAAGCTAAGCTCCAAAGAGTTCCTCATTAATAGCTCACCCGCAGTTCTACTGCCACTGACCAAGACAGAAGGGAGGATGAAATGGACCAGAAAATCTACTGCCTAAGCTAAAGGCATTAGTCTAACAGTGCATATGGATGACCATAGTTCTCACTGATATAAACACAGAAAGTAAAGGAAAACAGCAAAATGCGTTGAACAAAGTCAGCATAACCCGATCATGTGCTGCAACAGTAGCGGGTAGTGGCTAGTGGTCCAGATTACATCCTCCTACCCTTTAATAGATTTAAATCCTTAAGGACAACCCAGTTGGTACTCCATAAGGTCTTTTTGTTTTCTCTTCCCTTCTTAAAGAGAGGGACAGTCGGGACAGTGAGTGCAAATCCAGTGAAAAAAGAAGAGCAAGAGAGGTGGAGAGAGTCAAAAATCCAGATTTACTTTCCTCCCGTCTTTTATTTCATTCTACAAAGATGGGCAAGGCGGGGAAGAGGGAGTGGAAATTTGAACAGCTTTTTCTCCTCTGTTTCTCATCTCGTCATAATAGGATCCATTTTCTTCGTAGGAATAATATTTGTAGGAGTCAACGGAAACGAAGAAAATTCGAATTCATGGTATCTTCAACCGACGGGCGCTACCACAGTTGTTCCCTTTGTCTCCATTACTTGGTCTCCTGCCTTCTAATACCTTCAAATCCTATATTATTGTAGGCCGATTTCCCTAAAAAAAAGTACATTATTGTTCATTAATTATAAAATGAAGCATGAATGTTTGCTTGGACCGCGGAGGTCGAAATTACTCGGAATGCAATGGAGGCGAATATGCATATCAATTTCCAGCTCTGGAAAATGTCCTCGGAAAATTTCTGCAAATGCCTTCACGCAAACCATACACTGTCTGTGGCCATGGAGAATCTACGACTATAGTTATGGGGAAAACTTGGACTTTTCATTTCATTTTGGATCTGCTCTCCGCTAGTGCTGTTTCCTATTAACTGCAGTAGGCCAACAAAGTGGTTTTTCACCGTGTTTCAACATTACCGCTACCAAGAGAAAGTTTTCTTGGTTTCTTATAAGATTAGCTTATTTATTCACATGTACTTCATGCTCAGCAAGTTGAATCTTGTAGTAGCTACAGCGTCGGCCTATAGTAGTAGAGCATGAATGCAAACTTTGCACCGACTTCCTTTATTTTCCGGATTTTTTTTGCTCCTCTTCGTCTATGTTCACGCTGAACTGAAAATTGACTACGCATTTTCTCTAGCTGGTTGACCTTAGTTTGAATAAATAAAAAAACTGCGATAGCCACACTCCTTCTTCTCTTGCTCCTTCAGAATGGAATACAATACAAACGCACTTTGGAGCTTGTCATGTGGTTGTGAGTGAAAAAAATGTATTCTGTTCCCTCAACAATGCAAAATAATGGGAGGAAAAATGTGTTTTGTTATTATTTTGCTATGGTGGTGTAGTATTTACACTGAGCGACGACCTGTGAATGACGAATGACTGAGATCCAAGGATGAATCAAGAAAAGAAATGGGGCATCATATATGAAGGATCCTATGGGAAACAGTAAGTATTCCGAGGAGCGTGTTCATTCTTACAAACAGGTAGAAAATATATGCTCCTCCTCGTGATGATGTGGGGAGTAGCTGTGTTGACAGGCATTAGCTTATGGCCCAGTTGAGCACTGGCGTAATCTTCTCTGTCATCATCAGTTTCAACGACCATCTCATACTAAAAAGAGAAATCCAGCTGAATGGCTGGCAGAAAGAATTGTGAACTAAGGCTTGGAAGAATCCTTTATCTATATATTCTATTACATAAAGCGGCAGAGGACGCATCACGATGACATCCTGGTGCTAAAATGATCATTCTCATGTACAATAAGGATGTCCAGAATAGTGTAAAGTACAACGCAGATGGTGGCGAACTACAAGAGCTTCTGGCTGGCACAAGTAGGGATCGTTACTTTAATGCTCATGATAGCGTACACCACAGCTATTTGCACAATCAGCATTGCCCTAGCTTCTCGAACCGACCAAGTTCGCATATATGCACATGGCATGGTTTTACCGCATACTGAACTGTCTGAAGTCCTTGTTTTCATGAGCAGTTCTGTCATCTATTGCTCTACTAGAGCTGTTCAAGGGGAAAACTGCGGGCTAACAATAAAGTCAAAAAGCCGGTCAACTCTTGCTACAGTTTAGTTCACCTTCTACAGTACAGTCATCACACCTTCCTCTAAGCTTCTACACTATAGTTTGGTAGTA
>JAQFYD010001870.1:0-10955 GCA_034694225.1 Bourletiella hortensis
GTGGCACTATTGCCAAAGCAGGTCTTAGGTAATCCATAACCATCAATGCAATTTCTATGTGGGTACATAAATTCTTTGGAAAAATCGTTACGTTAGCAGAGACTGACATGATAAAAGCGAATGAGGTAATAAGATTGATACATAATTAGAACTACTTTCAGTTCACGTAATAATCAGCTGTTCTATGTTAGTGTTAAACGAAGCATGAATTTAAAATCAAACGGGTACCGAGAGTTTAAATTAATGAAACAGTTCAGTGAGTTCAGCGGTGGAGCCAGGATGATGTAACGTTACAAGAAGAAAGAAACTTTGCTTTTAGGTTAAAACAATGATAAACAAGTTACGAAATAAAGTCTAACTTGTCCAGTGTATGGTAGGTAGAGGGAATGTGAACTACTGAACTTCGTCTCACCCACAAATACGCACAAGGTATAAAACAATGCTGATTTAAGTTACCCCTGTTTACTTACACATACAGATGAAGTTCCTTCGATCAAGGTAAAACTACCAATATATTACGATTAATCGTGTTGAAGGGTTCTGCCACGGCTAATAAACAGAAACTCTTAATCACCCTCGGGAAGAAAATTGTTGTGGCTGTTTTTGTCATTCAGGACTACAGCAAATTATCTTTGAGTATCATGTTACTCTCTTAGGTTTTCTATTTCTCTCTCTCTTGCTAGAAAACAAAAGGCTACGGAGCTAAAGATTTGAATTTTACATGAGCATCTACTAAACTTTCTACATTGAACTTTCCCCTATTCATGACAAATGCAACTTCTAAATCTGAGTTTAGCAGAAACAAACAGCTTTGCAGAATGCTAATGTGAATCTTGTGAAAACCTGGCTGTGTAGTTTACAAATGGAAAATAGCGCTGTCATCGTCAGCCTTACAGATGAATCGTTTCCCCAGCAGCACAACAAGGCTGAATTGAGGATCGCAAATACTATTCTGCCCAAAATAAATACAGCCGTCCCCGACAAACTCATCGTCATAATTCCCTGTCCATTTTAATCCGGAAGAATGATGGGCTGATGGCTACCCGGCAGAATGATAATAACGTAGCCAAAAGCCCAATCCCTGAGTTCTGCTTGCTAGAACTGTTCGCCCACGCTGCTGTTCAACAAGCGAATTCATTGCTACATGTGTACACTTTCACCCTTGTAGAAAGTCAGGCTGCGTTATGCAATTTTTAAGGACGGGGGAATAACGTACGTTAGAATTGTTCTGTGCAATCAGAGGTTCCTCAGATCTTGCTTGCGGTTGGCCATGGGAAGATTTGAGCGCTAGAAGGTGGCTCTCCTCACCGAATTCAATGTCCCATTGAAGCTTTTTACCAATGATAGATTTTTTTAACCAGTAACGGCCAAGCAGCTCCCTTGCTTTTGTATCTGACACCTTCCAATCTTCTAGCATTTCACGTCCATCGGTAAACTTGTAATACATACGCTTCATTCCTGTAGATCGAAAGCAAATACAAGAAATACTTCTTCAGGCAGCAAGACATGTGTGGCAAGTTTGATCTGTCATTGCCACTTCTAGTAATAAAGAAACTTGAGACTATCGGAAGGGAAGTGAATTACCTGCTTTGCTAACCATACATGTTTTTGATGATTCCTTTAGGAAATTTAACCACGCATTGCACACCGTGTTTTTATCACCGTCCGCTCCACTTTCCATTTCTTCCGGCTCCCAGTGAAATTTCACCAGTGAAAGTGGATATGCCTCGGAGGATTTTTTTCGATTTCCTTGTATCTGCAGCTTGAATGACCATCAATTAGATATCACGATACACGACGAGAATCGAATGTGGATGAAAGGATGGGTACCGTTATGATCACTTTTACAGTCTGCATAAAAGACGAAATTGCAGTTGCACGAGCAAAAGTAGCAGACAAAGGATTAATAGGCAGACCAACTGACTGACGTTCTAACCCAGTCTAGCATCTACAAAGTCACCCGCCAGAATTTACATCTGAAATCATGAAACAAACAACTGTTCCCATGGTGAATCATGACAGTGTCTCTGGGAAGTCATAAAAGATTTCATTGGCCTCAGCAGTAGCAGACCTTACTAAAAACCCCGAATTTTCGTATTTCATTACTCTCATGGATACTACGTGGGACTACTAAGTCAGTGCAGTGTATTACGGCCTAAACACAAAGCACTATCAACAACAACAGTGACAGGTTTATTTGCGCACCGCAAAGTGAACGTCAGCTCGCTGCAAAAGACCTCTTTTTATTCATAAAATGTCACTACCAGAAGCTGCACGGGGCTGGCATGGACATAATACTAGGGTGCTAAGATTTTTACACCCACAGTAGAATGTAAGCTGGATTTATGGGACGTGCGAAAAATATTTAAGAACTGCTGCCAACATGCAGTTTGACGCATGATTTGAAATTAAGTGAAATCACTCCGAGTAACGTAACATACTATGCTATCGCCAATGGGAACGGAAGAGGCGTTTTGCCACTTATCTATCCTCCAGCGCCGGAAATCTGTTGTGCTATTATGTAATTTTTCGAAAATTTCCAGTCAAATGCAGCCAGTCGAGTGTAGAATGAAAAGTCGAGCTTGATTCCGTAAACTTCGCGTGCTCTGACTGTTGCCTCAATAGCTATTTCCTCTTCCACATGAGCAGGTATAACGTATAACTTTGTGTTAGATGCTTCAATATAAAAAGTTGTCGGTTTTTCACCCGAACTGCGTTTGAGGCAATGCTTACTTAGTAGAGAGCATGGTGAAATGATGGCACAGCAGATACAAATTATTGATGACTTCACACTAAATCTCGGGGGAATTTGTATTTTGTCCGTCCTTGATTTGTATTTCCAGCGATCCAGTTAAAGAGGTCAACCAGCATGAAAATCATATGAAAAACACCGTAGTGATTAATACATTCCATTTTGTCAGAAGTCATAGTCATGAGTAACTACGCATATGTATTGCTAGCGCAATTTCAATTCAGGGGTTCCCTGGAGTCTTGCGTGGAGGGTTCCGCGAAGTCAGTCATGAATATAATATTGCAACATTATTTCCTTGAAAAGGTTTCCCGAATTTCATTTAAAAATATTCGCACATTATTATAAATCAATTATGAAAATTTTGCAAAAAACAAGAGACATGAAACATGTACGGCGTTTGGCTTTTTAATATTTTGACGACACAAAACAACAAAACTTTCGAAGAATGCTCGCTTTTTGAGCATCAGTATAGGTACAGAAAGGATTCAACAGAACTTGTAAGAGCTCTAATTATACCACCAATATCCTTTTACCACTCGTATAACAATACTATTAGTAAATAATAATACACTATAAAATTAGAATAACATCAGTGAAGAAAAACAACTCCCATTCTGAATGTCTAACAAATCATATAAAACGATACACAAGCTATGGAAACACTACGATAACGGCGACTAAGTTTTTAAAAATACATTAGAATTAAATAGAATATAAAAGGAACAACCTCGTCGAAAAGCAAATACTTGTTGCGTAAGTATTTTTCTCTTAACTCAGTATAAATTGATTGTTTTTCACCACTTTTGACTAAAACACTAACTTGATACGAAGTGTCTAAATTGCGCGTTTTAGAGAATGGTGACGAAGATAGCACACATGCATATTCTAACTTAAGGTGAAAAAATAGGTCAGTAAGTAGATTACACAAGTTTGTGCGGGATATAAAAACCTCGTGGTCCCAGGTTGAGGAAATCTTATTCGGTAAATAGACATAGACGCGTGAGATTTAGCTAGCTACTGGAAAAATTATTTGAGACAGCCACTGACTTGTACACTTGTTTAAATCATGTTGTACAGCGACTGTGTTCTTTCAGTTCCTTCCACATATGTAAACATGTAGAAAATTATAATCGTAATACAGCCACTACAAGGATTCATTTATAGGACATTACATATTCTCGCGTAAACATACAAAGACGATACTAATCCTAGCAATTTATATATGCTCTCGGTCCAGTTGAGTCAACAGGAATAAATTAGATCACGACGGATTTAATCCACACTCACGCTGCTCTCTGCATTTCTATTTGACCCCTCAGTGATTTGGCTAAGTACATCACACATAACTGCAAAAAAGAATTCATCCACATTAATGTAATGTTATAGCCCTTCAAGACAGTAACGCTGACAAAAATTATTATAGCTCATACCTGCATAAGAGCAATGCCTAATGCAGAACCGGCTACTATATACAGATTTCGATTTATCCAAGACTTCAAGGCATCTATACAGCCTGTGGTCCATACTTTGTCCTTTGCTTCTGTCTGAAGTAATGAAGATCCGTGGCGCGGATTTACTAGTAGATCTTTTGGAATTCCCTAAAAACGATATAAGAAACCATATTTATTATCCAAGGAACTAACTCATAAAACTGAATCTGTACCGCTTTCGACACCAAGTCCTTCCAAGAGACAAAACTTACCAGTTCACGCTGTACACCATAACCACACATAATATTGATCAGCCCGCTCTGCAAACAAAAAACCATGATGATTACAATTCATTCTTCGGCGAACAACCCCGGTCAACTTCAAAATGTGCGAATGACAACTTACAGACATGTCGGTAGCATTTTTACAGCATGAGTAAGGCACACCACATCTCTCCACGCTTTGATTCAACTCCGGACTAGTGCAGTTGAAGTACTCATTTTTGGACCAGTCTTCATAACTCCGGGAACTCAGCCCACAACAATGGAACTACAAAAAATACAAGTTTTGCCATTATTAGTGATCTTGAACGAAAATGTGCCCAAACGCTTCCACTGATCTCTTACCTCTTGTTGGATATAGTCAATTAGATTTTGTAAATCTGGATCTTCTCTATATTTTTGAATTACATTATCCGTAAGATAGTTCGATATAAGCCCTTCTACTCGATTGGGATAAACAAAGCAGAGCGTAGCAACACCTAGCTCCAGTAAGAAAAATATAAGTAGCGCAATCGAGTACTGCAAGTTAAAAAATCACACATTAGCTTTACATTACGTGCTTTATATAAATGCAAAAGGAAACACATTGGGTCTGGGTCTTCTTACCGCTTTTAAAAGTAGACAATTCTCTCGCAGAGCGCCGATGCAGCCAAAAAAGCTGACAAAAAATATAACTGCACCAATTATGGCAATAAAGAGGCCCACATTAAACAGCACATCCGCTAGTTCATCTACTCTGATTCCAACTCCTGATTGAAACTGATCCACAACGGCATACAAACCAATTCCGATTAAAGCACCCCCGACCAGCTGCAATTCAATCAATTACATGAAAACCTCAACTTCAATGTTTTTATCCTGGTTTTATTACTGCATACTAAACATGTTCGGTATCTTACCCAAAATATAAAGTTGAAGAAGAACATTGTATACTTTAAGCATGGACTGATGTAATTTATTCCTCTTCCTCTATGCACTCTGTATTCATACTGGACGGGTACCATCCGTTCCATGCCGTGGCGCGTATTGTGCTCCCGCATCTTTCTTATCTTTGACTTCCGTCTTCTTCAAGCTCAGGAAAACTAATCGCTCCGCTCCTACGAACAGGTTAGACGTCACACTAATTAATAATATCCTTCCAAAGCAACAATTAAAAATGAAGCTTTGAACGCATGACAAGCATTGGCTGCAAGATCTCGCGTGTCAACATGACAGGACACAGAATCCAACAGCAGCAAAACATTAGTAGTAACGAATGTCACAGGATTATGCTTACCTTGAGATGACACAGTGATTAACGCACGATCTTCTACTCTACCATTTAGAATTCAGTGATTAATCCACAGTCTAGGAACACAGAGACGGATGAGATTCGCACGCAAGGTGACTCACAAGAAGCTCCTTCCTGAAAAATTCACACACATGATGGTTATAAATAAGGCATATAAAATTGTCGTCAGGAATGACTCTTCCTCACTATACCAGCGCCATAAAAGACCCAAATTAACCCGATCATTTCTCTTATTTACTTAAGCCACCGATATAACATCCACTTGTATTCCCGCTGCGCTTGAACGCATATGAATCATTCCGACTCAGCCGAACAAAGACGTTACAATTATCTTTAAAAAAACTATCTTCCTCGCGGCAATGTCCTAAAACTTCAATCACTACTACCGTATTTAAGGTCACTCATCACCCAGCCAGCACCCATGCACATATAAATCCTGCAGACTTTCCGCAAAAACAACATTAACCACACATGCTGTCCGTCCATATTGCACCCAAATGGACACATGCTGGGCATTAAATTCTAAATGGGCTTTCAACACCACAGAATACTACGCCAGGGGTTTACCATCTATGTAAGCAAGCGATCTTCAAAACTCTTTTTGCCGTTCTGTACACATGCTTTAATCTGAGTGGTTTTAAGCTTACTACTGCTTTAATCTGAGAGTGGTTTTAAGCTTACTGCTGCTTTAAAAGAAGAAGGAAAGACTCCTTTGAAGTAGCAGTAAAAACTGCAAAGGGGATCGAGAACGCGTCAGACACGTCCGACAAATACAACTGGACTTTCAACAGAGCTCCTTCATCATCGAATAATCTAATAGTTTCTTTCTTAAAAGTCATTACTATGACTGCAGAACCAATTATGAGTACTTTTAAAGCAGGTTAAAATTCGCACTCATCCATCCAGCTAAAGCTTTACACTCGCGGTCGACGTTTCGTTCCGCAAAAACGACTTGAAAAAAATTCTCGCATCCATTTCCTTTAGAAACCAATGAAATGTATGATTTTTTTTCTGTGCACACTCAATGAGCCTTGTAATGCAGTAACCACAAATGCATTGCTGTTTCATATCTCGCATTCATTTCTGAATGACAGGCAGTTTTACATTTCAAAACTAATGTTAGTTAGTGGGCCAGCATTTGGCACGACTGACCAATTAACAAAAATGCAATGCAGTAGTGATGTACGAAAGACATGAAAAAAATCTCTTCACGCCTCCTCCTCATATACACGTCATAAATCATACACATTCGATCATCCTGTGTTCTAACCCAGCCGCAGAAAATGATCATCATTAAGAAGAATAAATGATTCGCTACTGTAACAAATGATGAACAAATCAATACTACAATGCTGGCTAAATTCGTACTTCTATCAAGTATTGGTCCCAGATGTTGTTTCAAGCATTCAATGCATGTTCCTCCAATGACTCAAGGCCTAACACGAAATTCAAGAATTATTCCAACACACACACCAGCAACACCATGGAAAGTCAGCAAGGGGCAACTTTAGCTGCCGGCACATCAATACTATTATTCCATCTTCTACAAACCACAAGTTCTCCTCTATTAAAAAAAGTCTCAGCTGGAAAAATCTTGTTAAGCTATACCCCGTGGGAATACTATTTTTCACAAGTGGCACCATACAACTGCAACTGCTGCATATGGCTCTTTACATTCATCTCAATCATTACACATTGAACAACTTGCAAGATGAAAAAGGGCACATGAAGGAGTCGACAGCTATAGAAAGAAGACGCTTGCTCAGCAGCTCGGCAGCATAATAACAGTGCATAATTTCCTGGCGACAAAAAATATTTTGAATACTATTTCCTTTCCTCAAATTTTCCTCCTAATGATCACCTGCCACAACCAATGACACCGGAAACTTCGCAATGTGCGACAATCCCAAATCACAACGGGAATTCAGCACTCCACCAAAAAAGAACAACAAAAGCATTCCAAAAAATCCACCACTTACACAGTCTCCTGAGAAATTCGATGACTCAAATAATAATCTTACGATGCACATTATTATTGCCTATCACACTCACACAGTCAGCCATAGCAGCAGGGTACATTCGAAACGTAGCTATGAGTTGCGTCCATCAACTGTCATATAAACTCGAACGTATTTAACAAATTCATGGCTCAATAAAAAAGAATGACTCAACTCAAGAGAGAGAGATTTTGCTAGAAACTCAAAGGCTGACGGTAGTTTAACAACAACTGACAAACAGCACTAAGCACTACTACTTTCAGTTTCCCCGTTCAGCTCAGTCAGCATCATCAAATCATGTATCTCCTACTGCACTGCACACTGTTGTTACCATCCACCAAGCCACCTTGACTATCATTTGTAAAAATGTGTATAAGGGTCCTTGTAACTCAATTACAATTACCACTCACACCTACCTCCTCGCAGGAAGAAAAGTTGAGACTCAAGAAGAGATTATTATTAACACTTACTTACACACAAAGAAAAAACCACCACCGTTCTGCTAAAGGGGATCTTTTAAGGAATAAGATTAACAACAGCTATACTCACTATGCACACAGACAGGAACTAAACTTCTCTTACTGCACTTACGCACACAGTAAATACATGGCCAAGGAGAAAAAAAAATTATAACAATTTTATCTTACTATACATAACCACTAGTGCTACCACCACAAGTATATATCCTCTACTTGAACACAACTTAGAGTGCTACTAATAATTCCCAGCAACAGGCCAACAGGCGAGTAGCAATGATATGGCAATGAGATCTGTTGTTATTACAAAGCCAAGCTTCAGCTTCATCTGCGTGCACATCAGAGATGAAATTCACCAAGAATTAGTCAGAGATTCAAGCACACGCAAGCAAGCAAGCCCATCATATCATTCAAATGTTTCAAAGTGCAGTCTGGCGTAAACATGACCCCCAGTACAATAGCCTCACAAGCTTACTTTTTTCAATAAAAAGGCATCCTAGTTAGCTAGTACCTTCACTATAGGAAGGATATGCTTGTGCAAACACTCGGTTTTAAACAAAGGCTAATGTATAGAACTTCTGCTGAAGGAAATAATTCCGCTATGACAATACTGTCACCATTTTTTTGACCAGCAATTAAGTTACGTCCATGAAGGTCTTGAGAATGTCACGAAATACACAAGCTTTTTCATACACACGACAAATTTCAACTTGATAGCTAAACTTTATGCGTCATTAACTTTCAATTCTATGCCAATTTTATGCCTGTCAGTCTCAATGATGATGATGACGATGATGACAGTATTATTTCAGATTGTTGTTGTCTGCACTTGAAATATTATCCCAACTACTACAACGACTACAACTATTATTTATTATTAGTATTATTCAAAAGCTACAGGAGGGGTCAGGAAAAGCGGAATGGTAACTAACTACAAATAGGGTGGTATGTATATGAGTACGAGTACAATTTGTGCCAATAGTAGTACAACATCCATTCATCAGTTGTATTCTGCCTACCTTTTAGCAACAGTGCCTCAAAATGTCCCACATTTCGACGAAGAACGATAATACGCGAAACAAAGGCTATTTCAGTGAACTGAAAGACACTAAAGTCGAATTGGGGCTATCTCTTCCTTTAGTTTTAACTAGCTTTTGCTTTAACAATTATATCCTTTAAATCAGCAGCTTCCCAAAAGATACAGCATTTAGAATGATTCCCATTCATGACTCGTCATCATAATAGCCAAGACCACTTCCGACCCCACATCCGCTCCTTTGCAATCAATGCATATTTAATGACCTCCCAACTTTTTTATTATATTGCCATTCTGTACTTCAAATCCATTACACCCATAAATCACTTTTCCATAGTAAACTAACCTGTAGTTAATGTTGGAAAAATAGTCAACCCTTCCCTGCTATGGACCATCATCATCTATCTGTTCCGCTAAGAACGTTGGCCATAAACTTCCTCTTTGTGTATGGACGCACTGTATGCATAAATATCATATGGAATGACGATGATCATGTTCATGATGATACCATGCCTGTAACCCTGCCAACCTCACAACTGTCAGTTTAAGTGCATTACTGTGCTAATCTTATTGGAGTTTTCACATACAGCTACAACAGGTGAGAGAATGCATATTACCATTTTATGGGAAGCTAACAAGTAACCATATAGCTCGGCTTCCTTCACATTGTATTCAGTGCAAGAAGATAAGCATAATGTCAAAGTACTGCTTCATGCCAAGGCATTGGGCATGAACTTTGAGGATTCGGAAATTATAATAACTGCTTGATGGAGGCTGGCGCTGGCACTTGGACAACAGAGCTATAGGTGCTCATCTCAGGATCAGATTTATCAGAATTCACAACCTCAGACAGTTTTAGGTAACGATAACCGAGCAGGAAGTCCTGCATCATGGACGCAACTCCGGGGAGGACTAAGTTTCTTGAAATTCGAAATAGCCTGGCGCTTTCGGACGTACAGCCTAAATCATATACACTAGTAACGAAAAAATCAGCGATGTCAAACTTACCACTACCGATGTATTCAGATGTTATACTCCGTTGTTATTTCAGAAACAAATCTGACGCATCAGCAGCAGATATTTTCCATATAAATCCTTTCAGCTAGTTTTGTTCTCATCACTTGCTCAGAAAATCACATGCAATCATCATCATCATCATCCGAATCTTATACAAATACTGCTCACAGTTTCTTCCACACACCTGCTTCTCATACAGACAATTACTATGACGATAAACAAAGTAATTGTACGACCAAGTTAATAATTTCACATTTGGCTAATAATCCTCCTTTTTTGGCTTTTATAACGTGCAAACTCTATTAAATATATAATTATTAATTCTTCCCACTCACTCACTCACTCACTCGTTCACTCTTCCATAGACAACTGAGTTAAAAGTATGAATTACAACTTGCTACCACATGATCAAGAATGATTTTTTGGCACTTGCACGTATATATTATTATTTATTATTACATGAACAACACTGGAAATAAATTGCTGCTCCTGAAAGCTCTTTCTTTTCAAATTATTACTCTTATTATTATTATTAATCTCATCAAAACTTTACTGCCTGCCAAAAAACGTAATGTTACTACTACTGACAACTACCTACGTGTGCGTACTGTAAAGTTCATCATACTTGAAGAACAGAAAATTTCGCTATTGACAGAAGATAATTTTTAATGAAAT
>JAQFYD010001871.1:0-10950 GCA_034694225.1 Bourletiella hortensis
TCGAAGTGGATGAAGTGGTAATGGATTTGGCCGGGCCGACTTAGAAGCCCACAGCAATAATTGAAACCAAGTCAAATGGAGAAGTTTGCGCTTTGTTTTGTAACAACCGCGAATAAGAGCGTCAGTTGCCATCTCGATTATCGATTTGCAATTTGACGTTTATGGATGATAATAGCGTTCTTTTAAGTTCTGAAATCTAATGACTTTCTTGTCATTGTGTCATTCATACCAGATATTAAATTACTGCATAATACTCTTCAACATATTGACTTGTGTTGACGTTACGACGGGTATTATAGTGGCTATGGAAATTTTGCTTGTATTTTGCGGCTGAGTTTCGTAAGAGAAGCAAGAAGCAACGCAACAGAAACTAGAACTTAGGAAAAATCTACAGAAGATCCATCCTCATGTTTACCAAAAAAAAAACAATCCGCGGTTGGCAACAGTTCATGCAAATCATTGAAATATCATACGGGTTTCCTTTTGAGTTGGCCAGACTGAGAGGCAGACACACATTAGACTTTAAAATTCAAGTGACGCGGTCCAGACTCCGGCTCATTTTATGGAATATTTCCTTCATTCACTTGGCTTTGAACGGATTTTGTGCTGCTGTGTCCTTCATCCAAGAGATTTATTTCCAGGACAGGAGGACATTTTCTTTGGCTATTGACTTTGCTTATGCTTTGACATAATTTTACACATCGCTTTTTCACGTTACTCTGCTCTGGAAGCACGGCGAAGTGGCTGCTCTGTTGAATGAGACTATCAGATATGATCGTGTAGTAGCTACAACTTTTCAGCCATTTCAGCAGAGTCGAAAAAGTGACGGAGTTGATGTTATACTGAGAGCCTGCAATCCATTCTATTTTATATTTCCATGTGCAACAGTAGGACTGTTCTTATTCGCACCTCAGGAGTCCCGGTACGTGCTGTATTGTTTACCAAATATTTTCAAAGGACCGCACTTCATGGCCAATACACCTGTCTGATTGTCTCTGACTGTGAGCTGCAAAACCGAAGAGCATTGTGCACCTTCACCTATGAGGTAGCATTTTCACCTATGAGGTAGCACCTGCATGACTAGTTATAAGAACACTGACACATAGTTTTAGTCTGTCACGATATCATTGATCATTGTGTTATTACAAAAGTGCATACGAATAACAAATTGAGGACGATCGGAGGCACCATTCTTGTCGTCAGCACTCACAGTACAAGCTCGACAGCTAAAATGACCGCCGAAGGCAAAAATGTTGAGGCAATGAACATTCTTGTACACAAGTATCACACTTCATTATTGCTTCCCCGGAAGGATTAGAATATAAAACATTGGAGCAGCCAACAGTACTGATCATAGCATTACTAAAAGATTGTTAACATGCATTCTCACAACAGAATGTGTTCTTCTTTTGTGATGCATAGACGTATTAACGTTACGGGTGTCGTAGGTAAGTGTGTAGTGCTTCGTAAAACATCCTTCCTCATTGAGTAAAGCCCTGTATGATGAAAATCCTGCCAATAACCGTAATAATAAAACTGACGTTGTAAAATCGAGTGCTAACTTCGCCATTTTTTATCAGTGATGGATGTTCGATAAGACCAATACTATTGAAGGAGAAGTATTGATAGAATTTTTGTGGGATAAGCGTGGTTATTAAACGTGCCCTGTGTGAGAGCCGTACCATTGTGATTCTTGGACATGCTTGGCTGTGGCCATCAATGGTCGTCTATATTAAGAGTATTAAAATCGAATGCTTCACTAACTGTCATATTAGCCGGGTTCGGAGGCAGGTTATTGCAATATAATAATATTATAATATTCCCCATTGCTCATCATTATCATCACTGACGTCTATCTGCCCACTCAATAATTAAACAGCACCTGATGTTACTCCGCTTCCCATTGTCTCTGCCATTCATTCTGGATCCCAAAGTCCTTCGAGCACAAGTTCCAACCTGAATGTGACCCTGAGCTGAACAAAGTTAAAAGGGAAGTGTTTAAATTCTCAAACTTCTACTGGTCAAAGTAAACGTATGAAAATGGAAAACCCAGCTTATCAGAAAGGTAAAATATTAAAATAAACCGGATACATGGCATTTCAACCTGAATGGGCGCACAAAACTGAAAGCTCATGAAATAGTTTTCTATATTCTTTATAGACGACTCTTTAAAAGGCTACGGGGGCGCAAACGGTGGTAAAAACGGATCACCGAGCCTGTTTAGTACAAATATATGGACCGGCAGACGGGAGAGCTCTACAGGCAGCTCGGTAACCACTGGTCCAGAACTGCAAGATGGCAACAGCACATCAGATCTGGTTAGCTTAAAACGGACGGTTGGTCTGTTTAGTAGCACCTCGTTGATTGTCGTGACTATGATTGGTAAGAAAACCACTGATGTTCTAAAGATGGTGCGTAAAACTGAATAACGTGCACTAGGTTCCGGCATTTTTGTCTCACCCGGTGGTGTTCTCGCTAATGCAAACTCCATGTGGTTTAGTTTGATCATATGGGTGGCTTGTGGAGTTCTTTCTACATTCGGTAAGAGTTAAAGTTATCTTACTCGGACGGAAAAACAGTCCCGCTTTCGATCTAAAAAAATGTCGCGCATGGAAAAATTTAGCAGTGGATGGGTAACAGGAAACGAAAAACTTGCCTTACAGGTGGAATCGTGAACATTGAGCTGAGTACTGTCATACCAAGCAGTGGCGCTGGCGCTGAGTACTCCTACATTTACGGCACCTTCGGAGCCATCCCTGGCTTCTTAACATCATGGGGCACAAATGACTTTGATCAAACCTTCGCTCGAAGCAGCTATTTGTTTGGCCTTTGCCCAGTACGTAGTGGATCCATTCGTAGACGACACAAAGGAAGTTCCATGGGCCCTGAAAATCGTAACCATCCTTCTCATTAGTAAGTTCAATGACAGTACATTGAAACACACGTGATGATAGCCGCTCGAATGGAGGAAAGAATGCTAACTCTGATTACCTAATCTTGCAGTATTTCTCATTTACCTGAATTGCATGAGTACAAAGTTGGCAAATAACATCCAAGTGGTTTGTACTGTGGCCAAGCTCTTAGCCATTGCTGTGATCGTGATCAGTGGAGCTGTCAAAATGATTCAAGGTATTTAACGACAAAATCAATGATATGAAAATAACAACTCCTAACAATACTAGGAACACGCTTGATTCATGTACACGGGATTAACGAGAAGGAAGAGTGGGTGCAAATTTCATCAATTTTAACGTCTGCCTTTCGCGGCCTTTATTGACAGGAAAATTTGAGTGATTGTGAAAACAGATAAATTGAAAAGGGTGAAGTCAGGGTCTCTGTTATCAGTTACAATGAAATCGACAGACATAATCACAACGCAAAAACCAACATCAATGTTGCAGGGAAGCGCCGGTGTCTTTAAAGCTTATTTTGTAGACGCAGCTGAACCTTTAGCAGCTAATGAAAATAGAAAAAACAGGATTATGTGGCAATGCTAGGCGCTAGGAAGTAATGTAAGTCCAGAACAGAAACACATGTGATAATCTATATCTAAACCCAGTAGCAAAAAAGCCAGTCATATGAAAGCACTAATAAGGATACGAGCTAGACTTGCAGCTTAGACCCTGTGAGGAACGACTTCGGAGAGTCTTCTGCGAAAATGGGTCCATGCCCTTGGATATGCGCAGGGCTAGCACATAAACTTCATACTCCTGTTGAATCTTTGCAGTCCGCTGTTCCAGTTTCTCCTCCTCTGCAAGGTACATTTCCCTTATCTGGTAACAATAATGGGGACAAGGAAGCATCACTTCCAAAGTCCTGTGAATTTCCTTCGACCCCAAGCCAACTATGAGATGACTTGGGGAAAAGTGCGTGGAATCAGTTGCACCCCCAAAGTCAAATAACTCTGACTCTTTCTCTGGTGTCTCAGGCTGAGATTCAGCTCCTCCAGTTGCTTTATCTGTTTCTGAAAAGATACAAGGAAGAGCGTAATCTCGAGCCCAACGCTCGATATAATTTTTAAACCCAAAACGGAGGAAAATACTTTTCTATCGCAACTTTAATGCAATCATCCGCGCCGCGTAGTTTCACTTAATTTTATTTCTGTCCCGATTCATGAAATTTTTACGACAGCGGAACATGATGCCTAAGCCTAACTACTGCTCTGTACACATTAGCTGCCGGCAATAGGACGACTTGGTGCACTTTGCCTGTCACCATTATTGAATTGCACCAGAATGATCGAGTAGGACGTCTGCACGCCGATGATCTGGAAAACAGCAGCAAACACTATTCTCGCCCATACGAAGCCGAAATTTATCATAAAAACAGTAAATTACCGCTGACATCAGCGGACTCCTGAGGGTGAAATAGTGTCCCGGTGACACCGTCGGTGGATCCGTGGCCTTCCTCAGCACCTCCATCTGAATCTACGCAAAAACAATGCAACCTTTGCAAGCAATTGCGCATATTTTCTTCAGATTGCATTTTCTCACCCTGAACCACAGAAGTTCCGTGTGACCCTCAATCCTGCCCAGAGCCTCACCGTACCTTCTGGCCTTGTTCACCACCTCTTCGCCAGCAGATGACAGGGCATTTATAGCAAGCATGTAAATGGCCAACGTCAGCACGCAAAACGCCACTAACTGCCAGTGTTTCGCCACACCCACGGCCGCAAAGAAGATGGATACTGTGAGCGCTATAATCATCAATATGAACAACCCAACCAGCGGAATTTTCAACGATTCATTCGTATCTTCCAACACTTCTCGAAGCTGTCGCGCGTGATCCAGAACCTGTTCCACCCTTCCACATAACCATAATCGCTGTCCCTTGCAAGCTCCTCGGCCAGAATTACCAACGCATTTCCCAGAATGGGCACAAACCCGTAGACTATCGTGAGCCAAGTGGTAACCATCGGTATGATTAGGTTCCATATGCAAAACACTGCAACCCGGGTGGTTGCACGGACCAAGCTATCCCCATGATACGACCTTGTCGCCATCTTCGTAGTAATAAGCGTGACGCGCGCAGTAGCTAGAACTAGGAATGTGAACAGAACGGTCTTAACTTTACGTCTTGCTATGAGTATATTCACATGTGCCGCCACATGCAATTGCAGGAATTTATTTCGCAGTGAGAGTGAAACGAGCAGAAGAAAGATGACTGCGAAGCTTTGGACGAAAACTAGAATCATGTGGCCGACGGATTCCGTCGCGCTCATTCTAACTGGCCCCTTCGCTGACTGGGTCATGTTTTGCCAAGACACTTTCTAGGTTCTGATCATGGTCTTGCGCGGGTCTAACCTAACGTGGCCCAAGTCATACCTGGAGCACTTCATTTCCCCCCAGAAATGAAGCATTGAATATGTGTTCCCCACAAGTTGAGAACCATCACAAGCGGGCAAAATTTTGCGTCCGCCGTTTAATAAAGATTAGGCTTTATGACTTCAATATTATTACACGACCCATCGCGGGTCACACCCCACAGGAAACACGCGAGATCGTATGCGACAAGGTGAGCTTGTCATTCGCTGCAGCCGGTGTATGAGCTTATTTAAGCAGTTTTTCCAAGTTTGAGCAAGCAAATTGCAGCATATAAGCAGCAAGGGGACGCTCAGCAGGGCAATTTATGACAAAGTTTCGACAAAACCTCTAAATTACAGAAATTTGAACCAAATTTCTGAGAAAATCTGGAAATATGTGAGGAAAATGTGCCGGACCCCCAAAATATGTGCGTCAATATATATATTTCCGTAGGTGCCCAAATATTTGCAAAATAAAATTTGTAAAATAAAATTTCGGTGGGAGCATCCCAAGCCCCTAAATCGTCCAGCCGCTGACCCCTGGGGTGCTACAGCGAACCAATGAAAATATGTTTTTATACATATTCTCGCTCTGGTTATAACGTACAACCAATGTAACGTATGAAATTTTACTGGATTGTGAGACAACGTTGTATCGAGTTTCGAATGTAACTTAATTATTATTATTGTGTCCATTTTTATTTAGTTATAACAGAAGAAGAGCAAGGACTGTTGTTGCTGCTGTCTTAAGGACATTGTTGTCTTAGCTTGAACCTGAAAGTTGCTCCAAATCTCAGACATCGTTCCAGAGGTGAAATTTCTCCAATGCTTTTATGCCATGGGGGAATAGTTTGTGAAGGTGGATAAGCTAAAATAATTGTTACACGAACGAACGAAATTGAAGCTAATTACTAATTAATAACTTCATTGTCATTCATCTTAAACTGCATGACAAGGTAAACATGATTTAAATAAAAACTAAAAGCGGCCAAATCAATGTCCAGCCTTGTCTTCTTCAGCTTTTCTTTCCTTCACTGCCACCTCTCTCTCTCTCTGAGCCTCCTCCGACAAAAAAGTACAAACCTTGTTGATGCAGTTTTCCACTGCAAGATTCCTGATTTGGAGCCGAACTGGATTGCGACAAGCTGGACACTCGGTTTTCAGTTTCAACCATTTGGCCAAACAAAAAGCGCAGTAGGTGTGCCCGCAGTCCGTTATGGTGGCCTAAAAAAGACATACAAAATAAGTGAAGTGTCATATTTAGTACCACTTTAATGTATTTTCTGATTCGTAATGATTACGTTAATGCAAACTTCATTGCATATGGAACATGAAAACGCTGAATCAAGTTCTTCTGCAACCACTTGGGTCACTCCACTTTGAATAAATTGAAGCATTTCGCCGTTTCGTTCAACCAGCTTCTTATTCTCTTCTCGCAGTTTCTTTATAAGAGCGTTGTATTTATCAATTTCTGTCCTCACAGCTAGTGCGTTTTCAGCGCTCAGCCCTTCAAGCAGTTTTTCCATTCTCGCTTCTTTATTTTTGATGTTGTTTTCAGGTTAGCTCGTGCAGCTTGTTGTCCAAATTCATTAGTGGCCAGCCCATAGGTTTTAAGTAGCTCAGCAGGACAATGAGAAGAATCTTTCAAAAGATGACTTAAAGTTGACGTTAAAATTAAAAATCTGACTAAATGTTTTCTTCGAATTGAAACTTACCTCGGTGGCCATAGTACCAATGATTGGAAGGCCTGTTTGGGTACATCCATAAATAGTTGTAGCCACATTCAGGCGTGGCCGACCACGTTTTGGTGGTTCATTTTAGTTCATTTAGAACCATTCATAAGAACTGTCATACGTTTAAGCTTTTAGGACATAAAACCACAAACTTCGCTTCGAGCCCATTTGGTATTCCATGAATGTTAATAATAGTTTCATTTTCAACGAAATCTAAACCGAATTTGAGCTAACGTTCTACTTGATCGGTCATAAGAAACCGGGCCACAGACTGTCAACTCCAGTACTAATCCTGTTTCACACTTTCATGTTCCTTCCTAGCCTACAGGCTAGAACACAGCTTTGTACAACCCTCCAGAGGCGAGCGCAGGGGTGGGCTTGAGTGGCTGGAGCCCCCTTTAGGCTGAAAATTCAGTAAAAAATAAAATGGAAAAGGACTTTTCACGGCAAAAACCCGCCAAATTTTGCGCCTTCGGCGCAATTATACATGACTAGCCCCCCCTATAATGAATTTCTGGGCTCGCGCCTGCAACCCTCTGTCTTTAGGTTATTCAGCCAAGGAACAAAAGTACGCTGGAAATTCCAAAGATTTCATCGAGGCACGCAAACTGATTCAATTAGCAAAAACTCATTCATGACTGGAAACATGGGACCATTGAGGCGAAGCTACGTGCTCTTGCTGTACATTCTCGGATTACAATTATTGGCCCTCGCCGTCGCGAGAACCCAAGCGGAGAACAGAAAAAGGCTTTTGGCGGAGTACAAGGAATTTGAGAGGTATGTGACGGAAACCCTGACGAGCGTTTATCAAAAACTTGATCAAGAAACCTGTGAAGTGGAAGACTCTAACTGTGAACCTGAACTTCTGGATCTTCCGGAGGAATCTGCCGAAGCTGTGGATGCACTCATTGTCAGGACAGAGAATGCTTACAAAGGCCTTAAGGTCCTATTGCCAGATAGATAAGCATTTCATTTTATTTTCCAAATACTTTAATGCTTCCGGGAGTACACTGGATTTTGCAGCTGTTGTGGACCTGAGTGTGCAAATCCGACAAGCTGTGGTTCCCCGTCCCTTATGAGCCCTGAACTGAATTCAACAACGGATTTGTCTTGCGGATCTGACGGTGAACAACTCAGTCTGTGCTTTTGGGAACAGGATTTTGCTGGCCGAAGGAAAGTTATTTTCATTAATAGGAACGTTGTCCACTATAATGAAAGCGATGATGCCGTTGACGGTGCTGTTTCATTCCAATCCGCGGGACGACTAATGAAAGGAGGAAACTGTAGGCTCAAAATCCAAGCTGTACACGTGAAAGATATCGGTCGCTGGTCCTGTACATTAGTATCCCCAGCCGGTCAGGTTTTCACTAGAGAAGCCATTGTCGGTAACTGATGTATAATGCACCCTAGGCCGCTTCAGTAACCAGTTTTTACAAGTAGTAATAAGTTAACTTAAGGTAAATATCTGTAGGTTTGACTGCTTCGAAGCGCTCAGCTGATGCACCGCGAGAGACTGTATATGCCGAGTTGAACGCAGTCGTGGATTTTTCTTGTAAATCTCCTCCTGGACAAGAACTAAGCCTATGCCTTTGGGAGCGGAACACTACCGCTGCTGGGCAGAATCATCCGCAAGTAATCCTAATAGATAACCAAGTTAGAAATGGTAGCCAGACTTCCGCCGGGGGGATCACTTACACTGACGTTGCTGGACTGAAGGGCGGGCAATGTGGCCTCAGGATTCATGCCGTCTCACAGGCGGATTTGAATACCATCTGGACGTGCATTTTGGTCTCTCAAAACGGTACCATTTACACCACGGACGTCGCTGTTGCGGAACCTCTAACTTTCATTGACTCTGTATCGGGGTTTTTGAAGCAGTTTGCAATGAATGTTAAGACAACGTTTGAAGCTTTAGTTATGTCCTAAATTGTCACGATGATGAAGAAAACCAGATTTGAGGTTTCACGTTAAATTATGGGCAATTATGTCCGAAAGCCACGACAAGATCAGAAGAGACAATATAAAATTTTCTAATGTGCCAAAAAATGGCCAAGTTTGAACACCAAGCGTCGAAAGCATGCACGTTCATCCGCAAGGAACGTGCATTAACGACCAGCTGTCCCAACTAGTAGCTAACCGTGTAGGTTAAACCTCTGAGCCCGGTCACGGCTGCCAATACGGCGTCTGAAAATCGAAATAGCGGCCAAACGGATCCGTGGCAATGAGCGCCTTTCTAAAGGCCGTGTTCACAGCGGCACCTCACCCTTAAGTGTAAAATTTCCTGATTGTAAACTTCTTTCCTGTGTTGCTGAATCACAGCCCATTACGGTGCCAAAATTTCCGATCGTTAGTTTAAGGGGTCAACTCTGTCCCATCACGGAATATTAAAATGCCAAACTTAGCCTTCCTTTCAACACATGGCTGTCAGACCTCAGCATGAAATTCTTAGTTCACTGAAATAGAGCCGATTAGTTTGATTCGGACGTTTCGTAAGGAACAAGTACTTGGAAACGTGAAATCAATGTCCCAGCAGTTAGCTCCAGTTTGCCTCGTGAAGTGGTGAAATCGACCTGGTGGAGTCATCAGACGTCAAGGAGCAGTTAATTTTCCACTGTTCCTGGCATTCACCAAAACCACAAGCTATGTTGGTCATGTGGCAATACCATACCGGTCGTCCATGGAAAGATGGAAACTGGTGACATCTTTACCCAGAAAGCGCTCTATCTTCTTGGCAGCGTGTTTGGCATGTGCAGAGATGTTGAATCGGGAAGCATCGAATGTGGATTCGGATTCAGTAGGGTCGGAAAGACGGGGGACGAGGGGTACATATACGCTGCAGTAAAACGTGTACAGGGGACAAGCAGTGTGATTGTCCCCTTTGAAAAATTTTGGAAATGTAGCCGAGTGCTCCGCAAACTGTCCATATTTCGCTATATTTACTCAAATTTTCAAAAGTTGGCATTTCTAGAGGCGCTGTTTCAACGTTTTCTCCAAATTTCTACGTAATACAGGGCACGCTAGCATAAAAGCTAGAACATTTTGACCCTAAATCAGAAAAACTATGCATTATTTAAAAAACGTTGTCCCCCGTGACCTCAAAGCTGTTCCGACGCCATTGTTCGGTACTGTTCGAGCCCACGCGGCCCCTGCTTTCATAACTGCCATTATTGGGCTATCCGGTAGCCGGGGGTCTCGGGTGCCCCATAGCCGCTATCGGGCACCCGAGACCCGAAAGTATAATTTAAGCAGTACATAATCTCAAAGTTCACATCAAAAGCTGCAAAAATGGATCGGCACGGGCATTGAGCATTCCATTAGCACTGCAAAAAACAGCACCTCTTCAGCATAGCAAGTTGCAAAGGCATTAAGAGTCAAACTACTCAGTGCTCCACTCCACACCGACGAGCCAGTTCATCTGGAAATGGATTACTATACTCCTGGATTTCCGTAATGAATTCGTCCAGAAGCCTCAGGACTTGCCGTCATCAACCCCCACTTCATATCAACGGACAGCAAAGCTTGCAGCAGCAACAACTAAATGGGAACCAGTAATAATGCGATATTAGCATGAATCATAATATGGACCTCTTCATGACCATGACTGGGGCGTTCCTAAATGATTGTTTTCGAGCTGAGAACGACAAAATGCCAGAAGAGATGATTAGAGCCAGTAGTGCGGTGGGGATGAATTCAATGCGAATATAGTAATACCATCAAATACTCGCAGGCTTCCAGTTGCGGTGACGCCAATGACAAGGCGCTGATATCGAAGAGTATCCAGCGATAGCACATGCATTCCTGTACTAGTGCCTTGCGCGTTTAAAATTTTCTTAACCGGTTAACCGCCTCTGGTTAAGCCCTTTAACCGGTTAACCGCGGTTAACCACATAAGTGAATTCCCTTTTTGACTCGTTT
>JAQFYD010001872.1:0-10947 GCA_034694225.1 Bourletiella hortensis
GGACAAAGAAAACGCTTCACGGTTCCAGTTGGTCTAAAATGCATGCTTGAAGAGCTCACGCGAGAAGTAAGTTATCTATCAGTCGTCGACTCGTCGAGCTACTTGCTTTGTCAAACTTTGACGTGCATGACATACGTGACTACACATCACGAACTAAGAATGATTGTTTGTAACTTTGAGCAAATGAAGTAGTTAACTGATAAACTGTTCCAGGTTCTCCGTGACCAGCCTAACAATATTTATGAATATCTGGCTGATTATCTGGAGGCAAAGTTAAGGAAAGAATGCGGCGAGGTATGTAAAGCACGAAAATTATAAAATCTTTGGGGCAGTAATAAGAAATACTGCCTCACAAGTACAACTATACTTCATCGTATCGTCTGTACGCTTATTTGTAGAGGAAACGGAGGAAAAGCTGGGACCAACATAGATGGGTAGAGTGACAAAGAGATGATTTTAACATTTTATGATCATGCAATTCTGAATAAAATTCTGATGTTCAGAGCTGGGAAGGCGCATCTCTTCTGGGAGACGATGAACTAGCAGATTTTCTAGAAACTCACGGCCTGACTTTCTCATCAGCTAATCACATAGCAACGGTGATACAAGCGGCGTACCGTGGCTTCAGAGATCGTCGGAGAGTGAAGGATATCAAGACTTCATTGGAGGTTCAAAATGAACCATTATGCCCTATCCGATTTATGAGCTGAAGTTAACATCCCAGCATATACTATTTTCTAGAAAGATGAACTGTACCTGGAATACGATGGAGAAGACGCTTACGTGACGAAAGACTGTTACGGAAATATGATCCACTTTACTGCTGACGACGTTGAAAGGATTCTGATAAATTATCGCCTGACTATGGATGAGGCAAATAAATATGCCGTCAAGATCCAACGAACGTTCCGAGGATACCGAACGCGTGAGAGCTTTGCCAAGCATTTTCCGGGATTGGCTGAACGCCTGAAGGTGATTGAAGATAAGCAGAAAAAGCTCTCAGTTTTGCCAGCCTTAGAAGATGAAGACGAAGATGATGAGCTACACAAAAAAGCCACCAAGATTCAGGTAGGCAAAAATGCTCGCACTCATCTTATAGTAGTAGCGTAAGAAATATGAGAAACAGTGAAACATAATATACCGGAATTGATTCGTAGAGTGCATTCCGCGGTTTCAAAGTCCGGAAGGACATGAAGAAAAAGAATAAGGGCGGGGAAGTGGGAGGAGAAAGAATGAGTCGATTAGAATTCGCAGGTGAAGGAGATTATTACGTTGAGTATTTGGAGGAAACAGAAGAAGAGCAGGAGGTAAGAACATGTTTTATTTGAAAGCCTTGGTGGATAGTGTCAAAAGTGATCGTTATTTCTATAATCCTATTGATCCAGACTCTTGAGGAGGGATACGATGAAGAAGAGGAATCTCAAATTGAGGTATAAAAACAATTTTACTACACACCAATCAAAATGCGTCTCTTTTCTCTGAGGAAAACAGATGAATTCAGTTACTCATTTCGGTGGTTTCAGACTGAAGGGCCTGGTCCGTCATCAAGCTTGGAGCAGAGGGAGATGGATACAGAAGATGAACTTGAGGCTGCCCCAGATGCGCCAGAGGGCGCTCAGCAGAGTCCGGCAGCAGCCGATTTGCCGTCGGCATATGAGGAGGAATGACGCTAGCCTTTTAACTTTTCAAAAATAGCAATCTTACACGACAGCAGTAACAATTAGCCTGCTCTGGCCTTCATAGATGCACTCAGTAGTGTGGATGTATTTAGAGACTCATGAATCGAATAATTAACCCGTTTATCGACCATTGCCATACTGCCTAACTGCTGCCATGCAAGCCCTTTACTTTTGCTTGGAAACCAGTTTTCATTCAAGCACGGGAAGTCCCTGTCAGGGACAGCAATAAATGTGGTAAGAAGATTTGGGCCTCGTCGGTGAAAATGGTAGGGGCACGTTCACGCCGAAATACGGTGATGAATTTCTATAAATAGCTTCGCTGTATTACGTGTTCTATGAAAATGCGAAACTCATCTTTGCAAACCTTTTCGTAAAGGTACAGTGAAAATCAATTCCTCTCCCAGCTTCTTAAATTCAAAGGCATAGATGTGGATTTTCTGGTTGCAGTAGATAAGTTGAAAGTTCTGTCTAATGTCGAAGTTTCTCAGCTGACGCAGTATCACCGATAGCAAAATAACCCAGTCATTATTATTTACACAGATGTGTAGTGGTTTTCCCAACTGCTACGAAGTTAGTGAATAATAGATTTATTCGATTAATAACAAAGCTGGCACCGACGACACAAACTTTTCGAGCATGAAAACACATATAGACCTCATTAATAAGCACAGAAAAATAAAGGAGCGTTAATAGATATCACAAGAATAGCTTCGACTACTGAACTTAGCTTCTTCGACGTGGGGGGACGGAAATAAACCACAAATGCAGCCGGACTGAGGAACATAACATTACTAAGAGTTTTAATCTTTGTCTTCAGTAAGCAATGCTTCGCTCTCGGTGATCCCCGCTGCATTGCTGATTCCAGCTTCAAATTTCATAGCTGTCTCAATTTTTCCCAGGATCCACTGTAATATGTAATTGTAAGAATCGCTCTATAAGCGGATGCAAACACATACAAAAATACCGAAACATTAAGATATCAGTAACACATGCACTTTATCCTTATTATATAAAGTTACCGTGCAAACTTCAGGATTGTGTAGGCGGACCACAAGCTCCTTCTCGGAAGATTTGCCCAAGAACTTCAGTTTCCGGTCAGCAGGTTTCAACTTAAACACCAGCCCCTTCTCAACAATTGCAGGAAGCCCGACGAAATCTTCCCACAGATGTGCCCATAGGATCTGACAGAAGCAGCAACGGTATTAAAACACACGCACAACAAACGCACACACAAGCACTATGATTATATCATGCAAGGCTATAAGAAAGTTTTAGTTTACCGTCCAACCCCCGAATATGTCATCCCGTTTCAAGAAAAACAATCGCTTGTTAGTCAACAGAAGCACGTGTAACCCATGAGGGTTAATGAGTGCATGTGCCACATAAACATCTGTGGTAGCGTATTTCCCTTTTTCCAAATCCTGGCAAGATTTATTATTATTCATTTCATTAAATGGAAGATACAAACAAAAATAAGGAATCAACGTCGTGAAATCCTACTACGAGGTAACTGATTTGCTCTACTACTTACTTGTAACAACTGCATACCCTCCGCTTCATGAGCAACATAAGGTTGAATTACTGAGTCAATCGGAATATGCCGAGGTGGTCTTAACCGTCGGATGTCATCAGTTATTGATGTAGCTCTGAACCACGACGTAAATTTCAAAATAAGTTTCTGAATAGCTGTCAGTTAAGCTCTATGAAGATTCGAAACAACTTCTGCCTTACCTTTTAACTGCATCGAGTGACCCACTGGTGAAATCCACGATTCCCGTCACTGGTCTGACAAAAAATCCAACAGCACCTTTACCGAGCCCCTTAAAGAATCCTTCAACGCCGTCTTCCTGGGCACCTTTAATGGGCTTGGTTACGACTCCGGTGATCCCGTCGTAAAATCCCTGACAAACCCATACAGAACCGATTACGTTCCAGTAAGTATGAGAATTGAATTCCTCCAGTGTTCACTTACCATGACAAGGCCTTTCCCAGATCGAGCAAAAGCCTCCCCAACATCATGTGGTCTCTTGTTCATCATCTCGCGACGTTTCTGCTTGAACTCTTCGTCCAACGTAAGAGCTGCAATTCCTTTCCCAAGAGTTCCTGTGATTTTCGATAAAGCTCCTGCCGCACCCCCAACAGTATGACCTAACAGTGATTTGCATCCAAGAGCAAGACCTTCAGCGAATTCTGTTGGTCCCTGAATAGCTCCCTGAGTAACAGACGTGAGCAAAATCAGTCACACTTACCAAATTATATACATGAAGCATCGATTTTGTTAACAAGTTCTTTAGTACGCAGCCTTTTGCAAATCACGAAAAAAACTTACATGAAGAGGTTCATAAAAGAAGGCTTCGACTCCTTGTGTGACACCAAGTACCAAACCATATGGGTTGCCAATGACGTCCAATCCTAATACCAGTACATAAAGCTGCTTGATTGCTTGGGATTTGTAGTGATTGTAAAGCTCATTGTACAGCTGGTCTCCGGAAAGGATAGCATGTTGGATTTCAAGACACGCAAGTCTGTAAGTACAAGATGGATCAGCATTTACGTTTACGTGAATAAAGTTTAAATAAAATTAAAAAAGGTAAACAGTATCACGAGAAGGAAACCATTTTGCATTTTACTTATGACGTGCTTAATACAAACAGTCAACTCACTTGAATACGACGTCTTGAATTTCTGTCAACGTAACACCGACGCTCTGTAGTAACAGATTCAGGAAATTGTTAGAAAGCTGTGCAGAGCCTCCCATTGAAAAGCTCAGGTGAATCTGCAATATCAACGTTCCCAATTACTTTTACGCATCACTGGCATAAGAAAGTAACAATATATACGTCTGCACAGTTTATGTTACCTTCAAAGGTGAGAAATGCAAGAAATCGTAGAAATGTTTTTGGCCTTGTGTAGTGATTTGTCGGGCTAGTATTTCGTAAATTGGTGTCGAATATTCTGTTAAATCTTTCTTGTAGTATTCCTCCTACAGATTTTCAATAAAACCTGAACAAACCTGAAACACTTGAACTCAATGAAAGTAAGAGAATCGTACCACTTGATCCAGCTGTTGATTTGAAGTTTGGCTGAAGATGCCGACAACCGCGTTGATAAATCCTATGTCGGCTCGGATAAGGAACTCTTGAATTAGTACTTTGAAATACTTATACTGTGTGACGGAACTGTGAGCGGTGATCCGTTGCATAATGCTGACTTCAGCAAATGGTTTCAGCGGTTCTTTATCGGGAAGCCAATCATTCACTTGTATAGACACATCAAGACATAATGAGTGCTAAATAATATTACCGACATACCTTTCTGTGTTGATACACTTTTGGGTGGCGTCACAGGGGCTAAAACCACAGGAAAAACTGAATCTGGAAGCTGATTATCAATTTGAAGTCGATAAAGTTTAGCGTGGATGTGATTAGCGTGAGGATACTGCTTGTAGTGTAACCAGATCCCAGTCTGAAAGACACGCCGTAGTTCTCTGGGATTAGGTTTGACAATCGATGATGTCGCAAAGTCTACCTGTGAATAAGAAATCAAAGGTTAGTCCTGCTGATATTTATCTTTTCTTTTCTAATTTTCATACCTCTACACCACTGTCTAACGTGATGTGTGACTTCGCGGAACTCGAAATAGTCTTTTCGTTTAGGTAATGCTGAT
This sequence comes from Bourletiella hortensis, assembly GCA_034694225.1. NCBI lineage: Eukaryota > Metazoa > Arthropoda > Collembola > Symphypleona > Bourletiellidae > Bourletiella > Bourletiella hortensis. The sequence continues at coordinate 5,346 of JAQFYD010001872.1, forward strand.
AGGCTGCTTCAATCGCTTGATTCTCCGCGTTCGATAAAGGTTTGAACCTCTTCGTTTTACCAGGCTTACACGCTTGCCACATTATATCCGAGCTGGCTATCCGCGTGTACAAGATCTCTTGCCCCTTGTCACCATCTACTAAAGATAGACCAAGTCCGTGGAACATGATTATGTACTCCGCTTGAACTTGATCGGTTTCACGAGCTGCTTGAAGGTATCGTGCGAGTTCTTCATCTTCTGTAAACAGAAGCACTCGCTGAAGTCCATCAAGGAATGAGATCCAACAGTAGCTTTTTTCAGTATTTCGATCGTCCACCCATTGGAACCGACCAGTTCCATCCTAATAAACCGAATCATGAAACAATTAGCGCAGGTCTCATAGGGTAATCTTAACAAAAGTTAGAATGCGCATAATAAATACCGAGTGCAACTTGTCCAAGTTCGTGGCTCGCTTTCCGGCCGACACAGGACCCCACTCTAAAGTCCTTTCGCCCATAGGATCTTCCCATGCAATGAACTGGCACCATCCCGGCAAAAGTATCCTATTGAAAATCCGAGCCCACAATAATCAGTAATCTTTCAACATTGTGAATACGTATGTTTTAAATTAGTTCGTAAAATTGCACATACTTGACATCGTCTACTCCCTTCTCCCAAAATTCAATTGAGCAATCAGGAGTGGCGTTGACAAGTAAGGCGGGCGCATGGCCAACAGCGTATTCCGTGAAAGTAATCACAGTACTTCTTTCGGTAACATGGACATCCACATGAACTCCTCCAAACTGCGAACGCAAATAATTGTTTTGTGAATTTTACTGTAACGTGTGAAGTTGTTTGTAAGGGTGTCTCCTTAAGTTTGATAAACTTACCTTATTATCGAGTCTAAGCAGAGTATCATGGACATGATCGTATCTGAACAATTTCGTTTTCTCTTCCGTCCCATGAATAAATGCCAGCAAGTAAGGATTGGCCAAGTTGGGCCAGAATGACACGCACGACTTTTCGGGAAGCTCAATAATATTTTCATTGTGTTCCTTCTTCTCCTTCTGTGTTTCCTGAACACATAATGTGAATGGAGACTGATTGATGAGGTAGAACCGTGGAGTGAAAATAATTGCTTTAGTAAGACCCCAGCTGAGAAGCTCAATCTCCAGACCAATCTGTATGTTCAATGTAAGTTATAAGGGTTTTTCCTCGACGCTATTTCCAATATATGTTTAAATGAAATCATAACAACCTGGTACTCTTCATGCGGCGATTTACAAACGACAGTTCCAGAACTACCAGCGACGTCCAATGAAAACTTTTCAGACCAATCGCTCCCTTTAAACTTCACTAAGGCTTTCTTCTTAGAAAAGAACGCCTTCCCCTTGAAGGAAAACATTACGGGATGCTCAGATTCTGACTTATGATGAATAACAGTTAGGTGAGCTTCTTTCACATCGCCCTAAAAATAATAATCGTTAAAGTGTCATTTCCAATCACAAAATAGGATAAATCGGCTCTTCATCACAAACCTTGTAATACAGATCCATTCCCGTCCTGTTTACCATCCAATACGGACAGTAAATATGGAGGATAAGGTTTGTTTCATTCACTAGTTCTTTATGGATTCCCAGAGTTACTGTATGCTTCTTGTCAGTAGATTCAAAGTCCAGTGAGCTTAACTCCCCTGTGGCCTTCAACATATGTACCCTAGCTGTCCACGTGTGCCCATGGTAGTTGTCAATCTGCATAAAAATTACTCCAAGCTGTTACAAAGCCTCAAAAACAGCGACCATTTAGTTACGGATGCTTACTTTCAGATTCAATACAAATTCCTGCGACTCATTGACAAAAATATCTGTCACGGTGACAGTGGATCCCTCGTTGGCCACCCGCACATCAGCATTATCATCACCAAAGTACCCCAACGGAACGGGTAGTAAGTTATGAATCACCAGCGGTGGTCGCAGATAAATGTAGCAGCATTTGCTGGCTAAGGTTTTCCGATTAGTGGATTCGAATAATGTCTGCTTGACTTCCCCAACCACTTTCATGTGGAAACTTTGCCCCGAATTAAGAGGATCAGAGACTAGGTAGTTAACTGACTTCACTTCTCTCATTAGCGTGGGCCACGCACATGGCAAGGACGCAACTTTATACCTACACAAGGAACAAATGAAATTCAACTCCAATAATCAGCCGAAAAATCTTCTTTTGTTCTACCATACCCTCTGGGTGCAAAAAATAACTCTCCTGTTTTCGTGTACAGGGATTCTAAAGGAACGTTATAGGTGCTTTGGACTTCTAGTGTGCCAACTAATTTCAGCACGTTTTCTGAACTGTCCATGACAAAAACATCAACCGGAACTGGAAGTTCGTTGACCACCTACAAGCATGTATCAAACAAAACGATGAATGAAATGGAAAGATTAATTTAGAAGGCAAAATTATGATGAAGTGGTTCTATCAGGATTTTTTACTTTACCTGAACGATCCCACGGATAGTAAGCAGTTTAGAGCAGTCCTTCACTGCAATGTCGCATAAGATACCGTATGTTTCTCCGAATTCAGTCTTCGCATGAACAGGGTAGTAACGCTTTTCAGCTCTATTTACTGGAATTTCCGTTGTGAAGTCGAACTTCGGAATCTACAAATCAAGGGAAGTTTTAAAAGAAGTGAAACCCTACACCTAGCGTCTACGTTTTGACTATACATACATGAAGTTTCAAAAGCCTCTCTTCACGTCCCTCTTGTTCCCTCAGCACTGACGTATAATGCTTAGTCATATCGAATGATTCGACGAGTCCAAGATTCACGGAAGTACCATTATTCAAGATGGCTTCTTCATACGAGACCCCTTTCCGGTAACAAACAAACGGACTATTTCGAAGATCTAACCGAATAGGAGTTCCAAGGTCATTACAAATTATGTAAGGAGCAGTTATCACGTCTCGTTCGGAAACGAGCGATTTTGCAGCAGCATTAAATTCTTCAGTCAACACGTTAATTATGTCCAGTGCTGCTTTTGAGACTGTCACTTCCAAGATATCCTGCAAAGAGTTCAGCGTCAGTTACACCGATGCACCATTGAATGGGAAGCTGAAAATTACTTACGTTCGACTGCAACGTGATCCCCATATAGTTTGACGCTACATCCGGCACAACGTTATCCAATGAACTTTCTGGCGACGTTGTGTACTGAGAATATTTGTAAACAACCACGTGTTACATTAATATTATATGCGATTGCGCTATAATTACAATTTCTCTTGAGTAATTACCTCAAACAGCATCTCCCAGGGCTGATGTGAAACTTTGCCATGATGCCTTGTCTCAACAGGCTCAATAAGAAATTCCCAAAGCCCATATTTCGTATTGTAGTATGCCGCCTCAAGCTTCATTCTGCCGGCCACTTGCAGCTAGAAACGATGCAAATGTTTTTTAAGATCAAGATCCCAACATTAAAGAAGTTCAACAGTATATCATACGTACCTTGTGAGACCAGTCAAACATTTGCAGGTCGATATCAGATTCAATGAGCAGCAGAGGCAAGGTATTTTGCCCTCCTCCAGCTTCGAAGGTTATGACAATAGCACCGGACTCAAGTATTAGCCTTTCACGTACAGTCAATTCACTTGCAACCTCAAACAGTGGCCGCGCTTCGGGAGTTTGATCATGTGTGGCAACGTCGGTCCCAACTTCCACAGTTACATCTAAAGGAAAAAGAAAATACCTCATGTAACGATATCTAGTCCGTATACGCTCCATGCCCTCACCCCTCAGCTAATAGCAACAGAATTTAGGAGAATACCTTACCTGGCTTAAGAAACCAAAAATCAAGATCCTCGATCTTCTTTCGGCTCCAATGTTCAGACAAATTGATGCTTTCTTTTGGTTTTTCCTCAGCAGGAGATGCAGAAATACCAGAAGAAATTTTCAGCAGTAGCTCCAGCGTACCTGCATTTACGGTTAGCACAAAACAATACAGATTACGCCTTAAGGTAAATTACGCAGTGCTTGAAAGACATACCCGCTGTCAGACGAATAAATATATTTGAAATGTTAAGGTCAATCAGAGTTCCACTTTGCTCAGAAGAATTCATGACCATAGTGATCGACATGGGACTAATGACCTACAGCAGACAATTTATATCACAATCCATTTTCTCGAGTAATCATATCTGAAGATTTTTACTTACTTCGGCCATTCGCTGGTACCGACGTTCAGGGTCATAATTACAAGTAGACAGCTTTATATTGCTAATCGTTCCCATCATATTTGACCTCTCCTCGTTGGAAATGGATTTCAGGGACACTTCGCACTGGCACAAAAATTTGTTCATTAAAGTCAGAACGTAAATGTCAAAGAAGACTACAAAACACTACTCGAACCAAAATGATGCACTACTCTACGCACTGATGAGTTTACCAGTACTTACATTTAATAACAGAGCATTCGCATGTAGGGTGTTCATGTCTTCAACAAGAACAATATCGGTCTCGGCCATATTAAAATACATCTTCGAGTTGACTAATTTTTTCTCGTAACCTTCTTCTTCCATCTTTTTACGCAAAGCTTCTCTGCTTTTTGCGGACTCTAGAAACAAAAACGCGCACGTCGTATTGCTACTACCATAATACCAAAGCACAACTCCAACAGGTCTTAAAAATCGTGCAATCAACACTAATTTATTTAATGGTTGAAAATACCTTCACTGGCACCCGGTTGCTGGAGTGCGGAATGTGGCTGCTCCTTTGTGGGTTCAACAGCTGGTTGCGCGGACGTAAAAAATGAGGAAAGCTGAAGCAGATAATCCAGACATAACACGATGGCCAGACTAGTTGTTTCAATAACCACTGCGAAATACGAAAAGCATATAATCACATATCTATTATCTGTAGTGAAATCATGTTCAAGGATCAGCACTTCAGCCACGAAAACTTACAAGAAGGACCTGTCTCATCTGAACCATCGGTTTTGTAAGAAACTCGCACAATGAAGTTCCCCAGTAAACTGTCAACATCTTGCTTTCTCGTAATCAAGTTAGTGATGGCACGTGCTCCAGGCCGACAATCTTCCAAGCTAACATCTTCTAGTGTCTGAAAAAATGGAATTATTACATTTATAGTTCCCCCAGAAAGATTCTCCATTAAAATTCATAATACTCACCAGATCAACCTTCATGCCACCATTATTCCACATATCAACTACACAGTCGATGGTCTGTAGAGCAAAGTTGGCAAATGCGGAACCCTGGTCCCTCTGAATTAGACCTACTGCTTTTTCCTGCCAAAAGCCAGAACGAATCATTAGACAGGTTTTACTCAAAACTACATTCGTATGAAGAGCTTTAGTTTCCTTACCAAGTTAGATGAACCACCATATAGAACCAAACCCATCTTCTGGAACCTCATTGTCATTGCCATGTCCACTCGTGGTGGTTCCGGCTCCTCGGACACAGGAACTAACGTTTTTGTACTGCTCACTGCGCCAGCTGCAAGAACAGCTGTGGAAGCTACAATAAAATTTGTAAGAAAACAGGGGGTGATCCTTCTAAACATCAGTCCAAAATCTTGCTTCGAGACAATGTTACCTTTCTTGAACTTGCCAACGCTC
>JAQFYD010001873.1:0-10943 GCA_034694225.1 Bourletiella hortensis
AGTTGCAAGTTAAAACTTGAATTTTTGTGTCTCACAGCAGTCAGTCCTACAACAGTCAGCGGCTGTGTAGATTTTTATCGGTGCTGATGCTGGTGGATTGTATGTGTGTGTTTGTGTGTGTGTGTATGTGTGTATGAGAGAATGCGCGCGTGTGTGCTACCTTTGACCTCGTAGAATACCGCTTACTTCTTGCTTGAGTTCAGCTTACTGTTTCTTTGCCTTTTCTGACGCATGGTTGTGCCGGTGGTTAAATCCCTTTCTCCCCGAGGGAAGATGTATTGCTGTGTTGGTAATGTCCGGGTATCGAAACGATGCCTTTAATCCTGTGTTTGTCTGGGTGTTTTCGGAAAACTGGAGAAATTCGGCATTGTGCTTGTAGTTGTCGACTTTTTCCCCCTAATATTACGCTGGGATAAGCCGGAAGCATCAGGATCCATAGTACTCGGGTACTCGCTGATACAACCCGCGACCCAGATATGATTCTAATTGAGATCTCTTAGTCGTGTACTTCTGTAGATGATACACGTGTAGGACATTGCACCCCGAACAGTGGAATATATGTCCGTATGTGTGAGCAGATATTAATTTGACCATGTGTGGGATAGAGGGGAGGTTGCGACTCAGTTATTTCCTTGTAGCAGTAATAAAATGTGGAGGGTGTAGCAGCCGTGAAACGTAGATAATGTCGCGTTGGACATGGCAAATAATGATATTGAACAGTGGGAAATAAATTTTAGCACGTGCAGCCGATGATGATTTATGGTACAGATGCTGCTGTGGCCTCTCTATTGATGGTGCACCGGTTAGGAGCTGTGGGTCCTAGTTTAGTGTGTGTACAAGTTGGGATTTTGGTTCCCGCATTAGCGTAACGTACTAGTTTTCAAACTGATTCCCTATGAGCAGTTGATACGATGAGTATTTCATCGGTTTAGAAGCAACGTGAAGACGGGGAAAAGAGTATATACAGGAACAGACTGTGCGATCCTATGTGTATGGAGCTGGGGTAAAGTACTTGGATTATTTACTGCCACTAGTTTCATCAGGGAAACTTTTTGCGGAGGGAACATGTTTTCTCTGATTGAGCCTCTTTGTATGCACTTGACATTTTCCGTTTTCATTTATTAAGCTACAAAGCCCAGGGTTGGGCTGGTTGTATATCATGGAATGATGGAACTGGAGCAGCTTTTTGACTAACCTTCTAATTCATTATGCGGCTCTTGCAGCCGGTTTGTTAGGATTTCCAAGGGAAAATTGTGTTTATGTTGTATACAGATTATGTAATAGTAGCTCTCTTCTATTATGTAGATAGGAATAATATAAATCTTGCTTTGTCTAGCCATTTGCATGGATTTTTCGAAACCAGTTTCCGAGAAGAGGTTCATAATTTTGCGGGCGAGGTAAAATGTTAGTTATGACTTTCCCAAATGAAATTAACTATACGTACACAAACTCTGCAGATTTTCCCTAGCCAGGGAAATGTATGGAAGCCGAAGCTGTGCATACTCACGCCAGAGAAATAGCTTATGTAAAAGAGATGATGGAATGGAGGAAGGCGGAATATCGAAGTACTGCTTGTGTGCATTCAGTTTAGGCAAAATTGGACAGGCACCGGAGAGCTTCATTTAGCTTTTCCCTGGATTGCTGAATATTTCCATCAGAAAATGAACATAATGTGAGCCGGTTGCAGCCTCGAGGGTCAAAAGAATATTTGTCAAGTATAGTTTCGCTGCATTTTTGTTTTTTTACTACTGTGTAAGAAAACTGGAAATTATTTTGCTAAACCGTGTGTGAAAGGATAACTCTCTTTTCAGTGTAAACGGGGGTTTGTGCAAAAAAGTGTGAATCTTTTTATGACCTGTGTGCTCTCGGTCCTTGTAAATCTATAGCTTTTGCATGTTGTTCCCACTGTTGTCTACCTAAGTTACCGGTAATCTTCCCAAATCCTGCTAAAAATCCTTTTCTCGTCACCTATTTTCACTTCTACTTGGTTGTTCATGTCTTCTTACTGACGGTGCAGGTTACCATTCTCTTCTGAACTTGTCCGATTAAGATAATCTTCGTGGCTTAACCACTTCTTGTGCTACAGTAACTACTATTTATCTTATGATGACTGCTTGGCTTCGAGCGAATCCTATTACTGACCGCCTGCCATTGGAAAACTCATTTTACGGGTCTGCTCATTGATAGTAGTTGTCACGTACTATGGAGAGGGCCCACATTGTAAATCTTTTATTACGGGAGTTGTCAACCATGTCGCAGTGAGATCAGTGGTAATTATTATGGGATATGCATGAGGATGATGTATGCGGGGCGCGGGCGGATTGTTGTAAATAAGTGGGGTCAGTTGTGGCAACTACTGTTTCACTGCCTTGTTTTTGGAAAATGTGCAGTAGATTGATCAGGGATTGTGATGTTGGTAGTAATAGGATTACAGAATAGGATTAATTGCTGATCTAGTTGACTCAAGTTGATGCTATGGGTCTTCGTAGTGGCTTTTCTTCTTAGTATAAGCATGCACTTTACATACACTTTTAGTGTAGGCAAACAAGGACCAGTGTAAAATTGGTGCTAAGCCGATCCTTTGTCATTCTTCGGTTCTCAGTTTCTCTTCTTCAACCGATTCTAATTTCCCTCTTTCTATATCTATACATATATCTCTATCTCTCTTTCTCTGTCCAAGTGAAAATACGTGCCGTCGCCGCTTACGAGGACGGCTGCTTGAATTGCTGAACTACTGAAAATCATGAAATGAATCCCTTGATTGATAAATGGTGCTGGTATGGTCTCGTATTGTGAGTATAATTTTTCTCCCAGGGTTGGAGCTGGTCAGTCGTCTACAGCTCAGCAGCAGGCAGGTCAAGAATGGGCAAAAATGAAATCTGGTCGGAACGGACAAGACCAGAGAGAATGGTAAATACAAATGTCCAAGTGGTTTAGGTGACTTTAAGGAATGAAAATAGAAAAACTTTGGTGGAAGACTCAATCAATAATAATGACTGTCTGTCTCTGATTCGCTGATGTTTTTACCTTATATTCTTCTTCTTCTTCTGCCAATACCACTACTTCTCTGTCCCTTACTCCTTCCCTTACTTGCTTCAGATAAATGTCTTTGTACTTTGATATCATCATCTGTAACAACAGATGCGATATTCTGTCAGCTCAAGAAAAGTCCTATGTGATGATAAATCTTCATTACGTTTATTTTCAATCCTTTTCCGCGTTGTAGGAATGTGGGCACGATGCAGGGAATGACGTCCTGGGGCCAAGCAGGCATGACAGGTGGTTCAACCTTGACTGCAGCGCAACATCAGGCAGCACAAGTGGCAGCCGGTTTAGGTAAGCGAAAGGATGAATTGAGTTATTGTTTGATGTCATGGAACACAAGGAAACACTAGCGATTGGGAGCAACGAGTGTGACGGATTTTTGATGACTCCACTACTCCTGTACACTCAGCTCAGAACATTGTCTTTGTTCGGGCTATATTTTTCCTGGGAATTTTTTTCAAAGCACAAGAGTATTGCTTTGAGAATATGACAAGTGTATGGTCTCGCTAGTGTTTCTAGCTGGCAAATATTGCTGAATAATGAAGTGCCAGCTTCATGTAGGGTTCGTTGGTTACGTTCGGTGGCAATTTTTTAGATGAGACAGCTGATGGCTTACGTTGTTTCTTGTCTTTGAAAATTTCAGGAGTTGCTCAGGCCGCCTCTGCTGCGGCCCAACAACAGCCAACTGCCGCAGCTGCTGCGGGAATGATGGCTGCCGCTGCTGCCTACCCTGTGCAACAGTTTCAAGTATGAAAACTCTGTGATTTCTTGTGATTTGTTCGACATGAAATTATATTTACACAAGGATTTCATCTGACGGTGCTAATTTACTGTCTATTTTCTTTGCAGGCTCAGTGACATTTGTTGCAAGCCTAGACTGATCCAGTCACGGGGTCCCCCTTTCAAGTTGTAGTTAAATTTAAGTTCCATCGAGTAATTCATTTTTCACCGTTTGTGTATTTCGTCAGCTCGATTGAAATAGACTTGTGTTTATTCGACATATTGAGTTACTCACCGAAGCTACAGTAATATGTAGTTGTGTCAACAAAATTTCGTATCCTTAGGAGAGCTAAATTTTTAGGCAATTTTTATAGTGTGTGCGCGAGTCACCCCAGAACTGTTTTGTGAATTACAATGATTTTGTATTATCAAGTCGGTTCAAAATAATTACTGGATAAAGCTATGGTTTTGGAAAATGATGGAAATGAAGATGAGCAAGAGGAATTGAATGTGAAAGAGTATAACAAGAAAATTCATGAATAAGTACCTACCACGAAGGCTCACTTCCCTGAACAAAAGGATACAAATTCGTTCTCCAGATTCGGTCTCTCTTTGACAGACACCTTGGTGCAAAAACACCGCTGATTAGTTACGCCATGTTAAAATCTGAACAAATGCACATACAATGCCATATGTAATGGAGGGAGGAGTACTTACAAAGGACTACTTGCCCATGAAGAAGCTTGTGTCAAGTTTTTACCTTGCTGCTGCATCATAAGGGGGATCCGATCCACCGTTCTGTACATTTTTACTTATTTATTACGATGTTTCTGCTATCGCTACTGATCTCTTGTTCAGGCCTTTTTGCTATTGGGCAGGAAAGAGAAAAATTAATACTTTCGTAGTACATCCATATCTTTCTATGTTCAAGAGGTTATTGAAAGTATGCGATTCGGAGACTACATCAGTACAGACGTGTGTGCTAAAATTATTATCTATTTAATGAGTTTATTTTGAACACCACGTGTATAAATCGATTAATCATTGTTACTGTTGTTTGTTCTGCATAGGTTATCTCGTAATTTTTTGTCATTTTCTAAGATGCTCTCTCTCTCCCTCTCTCTCACACACACACACACGCAGCTACACGTAAAGTATGCGGACAGTTTAGAATCGTAACGAAATTAACCATTTGGAAGAGCTGCAAAATTTTCTTTAGAAACTTTTTAATATGTAATGGTAAACATAGATGGATAAACAGTGGTCAGATTGGGTAAAGGAAAGAAGGTATTTGCTTTTTCTGTCGGCCTTACGTCCTGCTGTGAGAGGAGCAATGAGATCATTATTGTAACTTAAAAACATTTTTGGTTGCTGTATTTTGCTGCCGGCACAGCTGGAAGTAAGATGATTATTATTATTGCATATTATTAAAGCTTATGTATCCAAGTGTCCCGCCATGTATTTACTTAGTTTTTGTACCGGTTCGTACGGAGAACGTAGAGAAACAGCTTGTTAAATTACGACCTGAAATAATGATAACTAAGTACTGTTGTAACTACTGATGATATTTTTGCGTCAATGGGAGTAACATGCGTAGGCAGTGGAGAAGAATAGAGATAATCATTATTGGGAAAATTATTATGGTGAACGTTACTGGAAACCGCCAGATTGCGTGTGCATTTGTAATTATTACAAGATTAGTGTTGTTGTGCTGTTACTGGCGTTCCGTTGAAGTTTCTCTTATACTGCGCCAAAAACTTTGAAAGACAGCTACTTCTTCCATAGGGGAAATCCTGGCCGTATAGAGATTGGATAAGACTTTTCCGAGTGACTTGTGACTTGAGTTTTTCAAGAAGCACGCGGAATGGAGAATATAATATTTAAAAAAAAAATCAAAAATGTATCAATCCTGGTTGAGGGTTGCTCAGGATCAACGTGTATATATACATGCAGTTATATGATTACTCTGAATGTTTGTCTTTGCTTTCTTGCTGTATGCATGGCTGTTTGAAAGACCTGTTGTACTCTTGAGTATGTGAGCGTTTGTGAAAGGTAATAATATTATTGGAGAAAATATGATTAACTTATATTTAAAACAAAGTGGAAGACCACAGCTGTGCTACTGTCACTGTGGAGAATCGAAAACCCCTTCATATTATGTTGTTGCACTTAATTATCAAGTGTTATTATTATTGTAGAATGACTGACATTAAACATAATGCCTGTTAATTGAGTTGGTAATGAAGAGGTGAATGCATGAGTTGTTGGCACTAATTATTAATAAAGTGAGTTGATGTGAAGTACGAAGCACACACACAAGTTGAGATAGAAACACACATATTAGAAATACATTTGGTCCACAGTAATGGAAATTCAAAGAAAGGATAATGTGAAGCCTAAATTATCTATACCTTCCCCTCGATGTAAATAGACCCTGTCCCGTTGTCTAGCATAAGAGCAGTAATTATTTCTATAGTTGAGGATATGTGTTAGAGATAGGAAAAAAAGGTTGGGATCCACATAATTATTAATTGATTAATTGTAAAAAGAAAAAGTCAACAAACAAATGGGACGGAAAAGGAACAAAAGAGCTAGTAAGTAGTGTTTGCGGCATCTGGTGGGCCATGAAATATTTCATTGGTGAAAAATATTAAGAAAATGATAATAATGAGTTGGCAAATAATATTAAAATAATAATAATAATAGTTGTGTTTAAAAAACAGTTGTTGAATCGTGTGTGGCGTGATATTGTGTGCGGGATGAGAGAGAGTGAGAGAATTATAACATAATCTGCAATGTAGTGGGTAGGAAGGTCACACAGAATACAAATAACTTAGTGTGTAGTGCTAGGATTAGTAAACATTATGTAATGTAAATTGAAACAATGCTTATTGTATTGTATAAGAGGAGTAGAAGTAAAAGGATGTAATTAATTCTGTGGAGAAAAATGAATTAACTGTGACGTGAAAAAATTAACTGAACGAAACCTGTACTGTTATTATGGTTATAACATAACTACTGCATAAAAAACACATATGTATATGTACATATAAGATAGAATATCCGAGTGTCCGGACCTTTTTGTGTATTCCCGGGTCATATATGTTTGGGAACGCGTTTGCCACTATATGTGTATTGCTGTACTGCCTTACGAGGTTTCAAGAAATTTTTTTACGTGGTGGCAAATGTGTTACACGATGTTGGTTTACTGTGAAAAGTGAAATGGAGAAAGACGTCTATAGCACGGGAGTACGGAACAAATATATTGGGGCAATCGGGTATCACCCTAGAAAGTAAAGAAACTGTGTTGACCATGTCAATCCTGCGTGCACAGTCATGGTATAACTTTATCTGCGGCCTGGTTCCTAAATCGAATCCGGCATTGTCTGTTGTAGCTTTTGTAATCAAAAGAGGAACGTAAATTGATACTAATTATAATAAGTAGAATGTAAAATAATTGGTTATAAGAACTAAGATATGATGAAGAAGAAAAAGGCAAATAAATAACAAATAAATAAGTAAACCAAAACTAGAATAGCAGCAAGATGAGGAGCTACGTTTGTTATCAATTGTATGAAGATGAGGGGATGAGGGATCTTGAGTTCCACTAAAGGGCTGGTCAGCAAAGCTCACAAGAGAAAACACAAGTGAGGCTTGGCGCTCTGTAAAGCACGAAGAATAATAATGATAATTATACACGTGCAACTTGTACTTCGAAAAAAGTGAACGAAAATAATAAAAAAAATCTAGATGGTGAATGATAAGTGGGCTTTTTTGGTTTCCACCACCTATCCATGGAAATCGGTACCCTCCCCTTGGTCTCATGGAGAATGTAAGTACACACAACTCCTCCAAATACATCTGAAAAAATTGCAAAGCTGTTGATTAACTTCTTATGTAACCCCGCAGACAGGCAGGAAACTTGTAATGGCATAATCATTGAATCACAAGTCTTTTGAATGAAAAGTTTGAGGAGTTGTGAGTGCTTACGGATAGACGTAAGCTAAATTGTAAGGTTGGAAAGACTCTGGTGAGTAGAGTTTATGCACAAAAAGAAAAGTACCATTACTAATAGTGTTTAGACCTTCCTGAGTGCACGCATGTATTTATGTGAAAATCAGATTAATTGATGGTGAAGGATTGAAACTGCGCAGATTGTTGTTTTGACCTGGAAACGTGAAAGCCAGGAAACTTAAAACGACCATTTGTACGCATAGCAAATCTTTCCGCACCTGTTTTCTGACAATGCCACCCAGTTACAGAGGGAAAATGAATTTTTACTACGAGCATAAAAGAGAGGATTATCTCCACAAAGTTACGACATGACGTACTTGCATATAATTAATCGTCTTCGTTATCCTAAGATGGTACAGGGAAGAAATTCTATTATATCAAACGCTGATAAAACAATGAATAAATGGAACAGTTGAGTATAAAAATAGTTTCGTTTCCTTTACTTTTGTGTACTTCGCCCCATGTATGAACGCAACTACTTCTACCTGGGCTGCGGCACAAGCAAATGAATGACCCCACTTTCACAGCATCCATTTCAACTGGTGGCTTTCCATGCCATGATTGCAATTTTGCATACCCAGTTTGCATAGCGGTAATTGATACTTTAGCCAATTTAATTATCTTGAAACCATATTCACGATACTAAGAAGTCTCCATCTTTACCGGAACGTTGGCTGACGCTCCGTTATGGAAATCGCCGAACTGAAAGTGAAAGTTCTTTCGAACTTCTTGCTGGTGATGTAATGAATACTCCATGGCAGATGGCGCACTGGTGTAGCTTTCTATCTGGAGCCTGCGACCTGAATAAAGGCGAAGAGTCTATGCTGGATTTCCCACAATGAAGGAGTCTGCACCCCCGGTCTGATTGTTTCCCTGGATACTATGCCTCCTGCCAGGGACTTGACATGATGATGACCAATGTTGGAGTTGGAAGTAATGAAACATACGTGGATGAATAGGGTTTGCCCAAAAAGAAGCATACTGTCAACTTTTATTATTGCATTTATAGAGTAATATGTTACAAGTCAAAACTTGAACTACTTCTGTGACTACTGATAAATAAGGCAAATGCAATGAGGCGAGGTAAGTGGAACGCAAACACCTACTTGGTTCATACAACAACTTAAGTGGTAATAATTATTTCACGCTAGAATTTTTGGCAAGATGTGCTATAGGTTATAGTTTCACAAGAAGTAGTATTAAGTTTTGTAGTAATTTTAGCAGTAACAGTATATAGTAGTGTTTTGGTTATTAATCAACCACCTTGAAAGAGCTTGAATGCAAGGTACCACTTTAAAATTTTCATACTATTTTTTTCTTTCTTGCTAGTTTGACCCAGTCAACGATGATGACAACATCCTGTGGGGTAAATAATTCCTCACGAATCTCTATTCATCTTGAGCCATAATTAAGTTTGTTAATTTAGCAATGGAACGCCATGACAACATGTCAATGCTCTTTTATTTAATTACTTCATGGCTTTTTTTGTATCATGAGCACCGCAGCAGTTATTAATTAAACGCGACTGCTTCGATACTGCACTATGTGGCACATTGATTACAATTGTTCAGAACTGCTTCATCCTTACCAATATTCACACGGAGTTAGTCGCAACAAAAGGAATTACAGTGTATAATAGAATCCTGTTTCTTGTTCTGCGTTTGATGTCCAATTCTCTCTTGCTTTGTCCCATCAACGGGATTCTGGCTTACACAAAGGTGGTTGTCTGCATTCAATGAACGCAAGGTGCTGTTATTGTTATTATTAATATTATTATTACTATTGTTGTTTTTGGCCAAGAAAATATTTACTGATGAGGTTTCAACTTTGTTCATCTTCTTGTTGAATAATACAATATTGGAAAGGCTATTATACACATGAATATTTTTGTGTGAGGAAAGAAGGTGCGAAACTAACAGTGGATATTATTATTTGTTTTCTTTTGTAACGGCAGGCTCAGAGACATATTTCCTAGTCTGGAATCATACACAAGACTGGAACAGGATTGACATAATGTAGACTATGCGAGACTACTGGTAGATACACGTTTTTGTACGCATAAAATATGTATCACCAACGTCATAGTTTAGCCTATAGGCATAGACGTTAATAATTACATTTACAATATCATAGAGATGAAGAAGGAGCAAAGAGTAATAATAAAAGACATTTTTTCCTTGTAGCAGCATAGACCCCTGTTGAAATCGTGTTCTATAACAAACTTCATTTCACGAGCGTAGGAATCATGAAAATCAATAGGTTATGTCACATCCCTCTATCATTTATTATTATTAGAATATAATAACATGGTTCAAGTTTAAAGTTGTCGAGTTAGGACTGCTGAAAGAAGACACCGGGCCAACCAGCTGGGCGCTTTGAAGGTTATAGTAATAATAATTGTAGAAGTAATGTAGCAGCGGCAGAGGATATCTCCTTCCGATCACAGCACAGTATCCAGCATCTCCAAGGACTTGAGAATCCTGTCATCCCGAGAGCACCACTCGACTAGCTCGTCGATTGTGACCACCCCGTCTTGATTTAGGTCAATTTGCTGCAAAAATATACAAGGGTTTCTTTATTACGAGGTGTCAATATTAATTTACTGTTCAACTGTAGTGTTACATGGAGCCCTTGTTTCCTGTCAGCAGTTGTAGCTATACGATGTTATGCATGAACTATTTCGTACGAGGGAAGGTAACGCGAGGTGACCTGAGTCACGTGAACGTCTGTCAAATCATTGCTCTTCATTCTTTTGTGAAAGTTTGGATAGAAATAAGACGATCGCACCTAAATGACTTCCCGCTTGCTTTCAACTGTCCGTTAATATAGAGCGGCATTTGAAACTTTTTTCATTTAGCGTTGTGTCGCCAACAGTCGCAGACTTTTGGCAATAATTTTCTTAGTCTCGCTTCTTCGATTCTACTTCCAATCGCTCTTGATCATTTCGACTGACGAGTAAGAATCTGCTGACTCAATATCTTGCCCTTTTTAGCTCTCCCTATCAGTTAATGTGTAGATATAACTGATCAGACTAGGGTCATAATGAAGTCTTGGAAGTTCTTGTTAATCTTTGCAGCGAAACTCAGAAGCACATTAAATTGGGCGATTCTCACCAAGGTCCAAGGTCTGGAATATCCAACTCAGCAGTAGCACTAGTACCAGCA